>JANHJO010008558.1:78100-88919 GCA_032468235.1 Pseudoxyrhopus heterurus | reverse complement strand
GAGGGAGGGAGGGAGAGAGAGAGAACAAAAAACAAAAAGCAAAAACTATGTAAATGTAGCTTAGTAAGTTAATGCTATCTATAATTCATAAAATGTGATGCGATTACACTGATTGATTGGTTTGGGGATTTGGAGAAGAATGCCATGTAAAGTTAATTCACACTGCCCTGTATGTATACACAGAATTCAAGCTTTAACCCTTGTTGGCTGTATGTATGTATAACTTAATTTTTATATGTTCTATAAGTTAAAAGTTAAAAAACATAATTTCCAACAATATGGTTTTATATTGAAAGGTTTCCTGGTATATACGGCAGTTTCTCAAAAAGTAACATTGAGACAATTGATTTCTTCCCCTCTCTTCATTTTTCCCTTTGTTTCAATAATAAAATGATACATTATTATATCAAGCTTGGATAATAGTCCCCCAAAGAGTCATATTCAAAATCCAATATCAAAAACAGAATCACACCTATGTTTGTGGAAAGTACATTCATTTCCTTTTGGGAAATGTACTTTTTGTTCAATTTAGCTTCCCTGTAAATCAGCATAATGATTAATTGCAAATCTAGCATCAACATGCTACAGTTAGTGAGGAAACATTATGGCACTGGGGAGTCCTACTGCGTTGTATTATCTGTCACATGTTGTGTGTTAGTAATGGATATAATTCTGCCAACTGTAAAATAAATCAAGCAGTCAGGACACATAAGGGCAGCACAAAGCAGAGAGAGTACCTACTTATAATTAAAACACAGCTGCCATTGAGGGCAACATATTAAGGGAACAAAATCCATTTATCCATCTCATAAACTTTCTTCTCCTGTGTGCATTAGCACAGTATTAAGGATCCAATTATAAATGTTCTGGTGGTGTTAGCTATAAATGAGCAACTTCAAACAGGACTCTATTAACTTCTTAATTAAAGCACCAATTTTAACACAGGGTTTTTTTTAAAGCACAAAAGGACATCAAAGAAACTTTGAAACCATTTATAAAGCATTTCTCTCATCACTGCTATAGAACGCCATTGAAAAAATGTGTATCTGAGCAAAGCTACTTGAACAGCTCTCAGTTATTTCCCTTATACATTATCATAATCACATTATTAACTTTATCATTAATATAACAAAAATCAGTAAGAAACATGTTGGCCTAAAAGTGCAAAATCCATAATGGGATCATATCCACTTCTGTAATATTTTGTTTCATTTTAATTACTAGCTATGAAACTTGGACCATTACGAATGTGGAATTTGAATGGAAATTAGTAATGTATCAGGACCAAAAGCAATTGAAGTACTTGGTCTTCCTAGAGGACGACTACCTTAGGGAATCATTACACATAGTTCATTTTTCCAAAATGATATTAGTCTGTTGCAGAAAAAGAAACAATGAAGCCTTTGGACAGGGCTAGCATTATTTATACAAGTATGAACGTGAACTGTGCTTGTTTCAAATATACTGTATACAATGACTGCAATCTTTTTATGGAATCGCTTTTTAAGTCAACATAATTTTCTTTCTGGCTCTGTTCTCAGGTACCTGCCTAATTGAGGATAATTATTTGTACAACTGGAAAATTGTGTTATGTCCCATCAAAGCTTTATGCTGACCTATGCTGGGATTTAATTTTCCAGAATTATTAATGTTCATGCCAAATAGAAAATCTGGGAGTTATATTCCCAATATAACTGGAGGATATCAAGTTGGAGAAAGCTCTTTTATTCCAAAATAAATGTGTTAGTTTAAAAAAAAACCCACACAAGGTATTGAAATGTTTTTCCAGTTCATTCCTCTAGAAGTTGAGAAACATTTCCATGTTTATTTTTTTCCTGGCAGAAGAACTTCTTCAGATAACTGAATGGAATGTTAAATGCACATATATACATTTTTCTTGTGTGGCAGAATTGTATCCAGCATGATAGAAAGGAACATTATTTGTTACTCACAAAAACGGATAAATAAGCTGAAATTTAAAGGCATTCATTTTTTATGTTTGTGCAAAAAAATGGCTGTCTTCCAAAATCATTTGTCAAGGAAATTACAAAGCATTGATTATCTAAGATGCATGCATACCATTGATTGACCAATTGGGAGGGAGGAAAGGAGAGAAAGTGAGAATTGAAATGATTGATAAACATTTCTTGAATAGCAATAAAATTCCAAAAGCTATCCAACTGGGTACATCAAAATATGCCACGGTTGCATTCATGCTGTATGTATCTAAATATATATGCATGTAAGATCTAAGCTGAATCTTTTGTGAATCTATGTTTTGTTGGTATAATTCAATGTATTAAGTATTACAAAAACAGTTTGTTCTTAATTATTACATAGTCTTAATTTGGATCACTCAATCTCCATGAGTTTATGCCTTAATTTAAAGAGAGGAAATTTTCCCTTTCTCTACTACCTTCAAAGAGCCAATCCAGAGTATATTCACTCCTTTGCTGTAAACCTTTTTGAAACTTCCACTGTCAAAATCTGTCAGGAAGTAGCTTTCCACTCTGAAAATTGCTTCATTATATTATAAATCCTTCTAAAAGAATGATGGATAAGAAAACAACCACAGATAGTATACCTTCTCAAAAATTGTAACACAAACAATTCTCAACCACCTTTAGCACTTAGAACAGAAGGCTCTATCACAGAAGAACTGGAAACTGGAAGAAAAAAAGGCAGTTTTTTATCTTGATATTAAAAATTTTTTAAAGCCCATTTGCACACGGAAACAAGAAAAGAACACTGCGGGTTAATGATTTTTATTTCTTTTTTCCTTAATGCTTGGTGAAGTTTGACACTAATTATTTCCAATGAACATATTCAATCTATTAATTCATCTTAACACTGACTGAACTGTGACATCATGGTCTTAACGTCTGACTAATTTGGTGAAATTCTTACCATCTTCTCAACATGACTGTGTAACATATGACCTGATAAAAAGTTCTGAAGAACTTAAAACTGTGCATACCCTTTGGGTTATTTTCTCCACTATAATTTAATTTTACTTTTTTTTCCCTCCAGATCAAACTTACTATACTTGATTTATGAGATTTTAGAGCTTATTTTGTTAATAATAATTTTAGAGCTTATTTCAATATTAATAATCATTCTGTGCTATTTGTGCCAAGGATTCATTAAAGAGAAGAAAGATTATATGCAAAGTCCTAATTGTTTTAATAGATAAAGGGATTAGCATGGAGGTAAATGAGCTTAATTGTCAGAACTTATCCCAATTCTATACAAAGTAGTCATTACTCAACTAAACAGAAAATAAATCTCTTTCAAGCAATTTGTTACTGTCATTTTCTCTTGTCAGTTAAAAGGTTTGAATAAGCCAACAAAGAGAGGGTAACCCTTTCAACAAGCAATAGATAATTTAGAATGCTTGATAGACAAGTACTCAATTAAATCATTTGGGATCAGAAGCTGAGGTCCTACCCTTGGCCTTTTGGAATTATATAAACATTTTTCTTATGTAAATTATAAAAGGAAAATGAGAATAAAGCCCTATGTGAATTCAATTTGGCAGAAAAAGAACAAGAGCTAGAGTCATCAGCCATGGGATATCAAAAACTTGTTCAACTTAAAACAAACATGAGCAATATCCATCAAAAGTTGAAAAGTAGCAAGCACTATGTATAGAAAGCATAGTATTGCTACATGAGTATTTAAATCTCCTACATGTTTAAACTCATCAAAATCTACTGCTCCTGTGAACCACAAATAAAATTTAACATCACCTCTGCACAAATCAGTGCAATCCATTGTCATTTCTAACAGAACCACAAAGAATTATGATATAATGCATAAATATAGTATAACAGAGGGAAAAAGAGATACAGTAACAAAATCTCTAATGTATGTCAACCTGAAAATAAAACCAAATTCTGTATACATGGAGGAGGGAGAGAGATTTGAAACTTAATACTATTGCACCAAGAAAAGTAGTCATAAATTGAACACTATTAACAATACAAATATCAATTAGCCAGTCACATATGATTTCTTTCTCCAACATCACATTTTATGCTTACCCAAGGCTAACAGTCTACATTCCTTTTCAGAAATTATGAAAGATCGCTAATATTTTTTTTCTGGAGTAATCTCAACAATGGAGTTTTGTTTCATAAATACTATCTCAGATAGAGAATCCAAAAAAGATATTATAGTCTTTGGTATATGAAGAAACTTGCCACAGAGATGAAGACAGATCAACAATATTTGGTTACTTTCCATTTATTGTCTACCAGAACTAACAGGGCAATTTTGCCAAATCTGGTTTAAAGATCAATTTCAGTTAAGGAATGGATAGGAAATACTATAATCAAATGGTAATGTTGGAGCACAATAAAGAAAAATAATGTCTCCTACCATATTAAAATGAGATCTCGTGCACATTCCGGTCAATACAAGTTTTAAATTGGCTTAGAAAAACCAATCTAAGGTACATATTGGAAAAACAACTTGAAACTGGAATGGCTACTAGCAGTGCATAATATTATATTTTACGGAAAAAAATATGTGAACTGCATAGGAGAATTTCAGGATTTGCAAGGTAATACTTCTTCATTTCCTTCAGACAGAGAGAGAAAGAGATGATTATGTTCTATGGAATTACAGCAGGATATGAAAAATGCAGAAATGGCTCCACACCCATTGTTTGTAATATACCTGTGCTGTGTGATCTGTGGCCAAAATACCTAAGGAGTAGTTGAGGAAGTAGACAGTTACATATGCATTGCCTACTAGGAAATGATTTCCACAGTCAAACCTCAATGGCTAGGAATAAACAAAACAGTCACTTTAGCAGCTGTTCTCATGGAAGAATATTACTGAAACAATATTGCCAAGAGCAAAGGGAAATCATTCTTCTACCCACACAACCTCCATCTACAAAACCAACACACATTAACTAAATCTAAATCTCCCATCTGCTTGTACTAAGAAGTGTTGAGAGAGAATAAGAGGGAGAAAGAAAGAGAATGAGTGGTTGATAAATCTTTCTTATGTGCTAGGCTGTATATGAAAGATTATGCCATTAAAAGAATGTGCCGTATTTCTTATCAACCTATGTTTGCAACAGTGAACCCAACCTATATTTTATTTTATGCCATTTATTAAAATATAAAGATCTGGCATAAAAATATAATGAACTTAAATTAAGCTAACCCAAGAAAAATTTCATTGACTACTATATTTTTGTATTTTCTGCAGTGTCATCAGGATCTGATTACATTGACTTGATAAGTCAGCAGTAGGATAGGACTCTTTCATCACCCTATCTTGAGATGTTCTTGGACAATATTATTTTCTAGAGAAATTCCTCTTCATACATGGATGTTTCTTAGAATCAATGTTTCCTGTGGTCCTTTGTGTCCAGGACACATTATAGAGGCATCAATTTTTTTCAAAAAACTATTCCTGCCCTCACTCTTCCCTCATCAGTCAGAACACTTTTAGGTGTGCTGTCTTTTCTTTAGGAGGGGGCAAAATAATTAGGGAAATTAACAGGCCACAGACATTTTTACACCAGAATCTTTTTTACACCACAGTCTTTTTTACAATAGTACTAAATTTCTCTTGTAGGAATCTGTTAATTTTTAAAGAGTAAGCCTCTCAGTCTCAGGGCATAGCTTAGAAAGATTCATTTGAAAACAATAAGACAAGATCTCTGGGGAGTATGAAGGATCTATACATTAGCAAATTACATATTATTTTTCTTTTACTCATTAAATGTAAAAGGGAGGAGGGTTGTCTGGTTTGTGAAGAAGGTATATTCTGCGCTGACACTTGTTTTGGAAATGACTACTTCTCAAAATCCTTTATTTCTGAAAGATAAGGCTTTCATTAGAATATTTATATATTCTTCCCTGTATTATAAATAGTGTATTTCTTAATATATAAATACATAAGAAAGAAATATATTGTTTGTGTCCCAATTGGTGGCTTCTTTGTCTATTTATTAATTACCTCCTGCCATCCCCATCCCCTTGGGTAGTGCTGGTAGAGGTAAAAGATGCATATTAGTGAGTATGAAGACAATTCTCTTTTCTTGTCCATCACCCAATATAACTTCCATTGCATGCACATTAAAAAAGAGTGATCAGGAAATTAATATGTGATCAAGTCCTAAATAACTGTGAGTGCCTCAAAATGAGACAGTTAATTCGATCACTAGAGTAAATCTGGGTTTAATTGTTTGCCTTCAGATTAGAAGAATGAAGTATCACACAATCAAGTATAAATAATTGCACTTTGACTAACTTATAATAATCTGGTTTTATGGTTGGTATGCTAACTTCCCTATAGACAAACACAGGTGGGCAAATTATACATTATCATAAAACAATTTTTAATTAAGATTCAAAAAATGTACTTTAACTTTTCAAGTTTTACAAAAACCTCAGTAATGTTCAAATTATAAGAAAAATATATACCAATGGCTATGTTGCTTTCTGTATAGCTATTCAGTGTTAAAAATACATTCTGGCTTTCGGTGATAAGAAAAGTACACCATATTTTGTCAAAAATATATTTCAAAGTGCTTAAAAAAGATTGTATCAGGCAAATTTCATTCAGAAATAAAATACTTTGCCTTTCTGATTCATGAAGTGAAATTTTATTTTGCTTTCTTCCTTTCCTTTCCTTTCCTTTAATAAAAATTTACCCACACTGGTAAATTTATTTATAGATGGGACAGAAAGAACATGTGGTTAAACAAAATGTGGAAGAGAGCAGAACTGACAGATTTCTGCTTCCGAGCAGAAGTCAGTGAATGCTTAGTTCTTTAAAGTCTGTCTTAGAGCCTCTCTCAATTCATGCAGGTTTATAAAGCTGACACTTCTTGTTTGACAGCTCCCTTATTTATAAGTAGAACTACATGTCAGGCAAAAATAACATAGGCCTTTCCATGCCCAGAATTTCTGCGCTATTGAACACTGCCAGTGCAGATGGGTGAGTATTGTGTTTATTTTTTTAAAAAAGAAACAGAATGCTTTCTCGACATTCTTAAAGCAACTACACCATGGTGGCTTGATTTATATCTACATGAGAAGCAGAAAGGAAAGGGGAGGTTGGGTTTGTCCATTTTATTTAGCTTCCTCTGTGTGTGTAGCTAGGGGCACACAAAATGCTCTGAGCTAAAAAGGACTGACTGCTTCAAGTGCTCCAAGCCCAGAACAAAACAAATGTGTCAACAGAAGAGGACTTGTTTTGAGCATCAGAAGGAGTGCAATTGTTACTTTGATTGAGGTTCTGCTCTTTTTCCAAACCATGTTCCTGTTGTTTTTGGCTTAGACCAAGTGTATCAATCTAAAGAAGTACATTCTGGGATTAAGCGGAAGCTATTAAAATACATGAATGGCTGATCTAAGAAGAATTGATGCCTTTGAACTGTGGCACTAACGTAAATTACTGCATATACCATGGACAGCTAGTGTAACTAACAGAGATGTGTTAAATAGTATAAAACCAGACACATCACTAGAGGCTGAAATCACAAAACTAGTCCGATTTCCCTTGGCCATATTATACGAGCAAATTATTGGAGAAGGCAATGATGCTAGGAATGGTTAGTGGACAAAAAAGAAGGGACAAGCAAAAAACACACTGGTTTGATAACATTAACTCTAATACAAAGTTGAACATCCAACAATTGAAAGAAGCTGTGCTTGACAGAGTAGCATGGAGAGTATGTGCCTATAAAGTCACCAAGAATCGGACATAACTAAATGTTTACAAACAAAGTAACTAACTAAAACACATAGCTCAAGATGAAGAGCACTGGGTCTCATCCATGCCCCTTGCTTCTGTGCAGATAAACAATGACTACTGGAAGCTGCAGGTTCTTTGTTAGGAGGATTTTAGACTTCATGGAGGTTGCTTATATGTTTGTCATTCTGCTGTCTTTTGCAAACAGACCACCTCTGAAAGAAGAAAAATAAAGGAGGATGAAAGAAGGTAGGTAAATACAAAATATACATTTGTGTCCTACTTGACATACAGATATTGCTAATACAACTGAGATTGTAAAAAGGCTACAGTTAGCAGTATGTTGATGGTTTGGTTGATTTTTACAAGCATTGCTGTGTTTACATTCTTCTGCCCAGTTAATATTAAGGTCCATGTTGCATTTAAAACTACAAAAACGGTCAGAGCTTCAAAGCTTTCTTTTTATATTCTTTATATGTTCTTCTGCTTTGCTTAACTTCAGTGTGCCTTTAACAACAGGTTTGTTTGTTTTACCCCATAACACTTTAAACTGTAATGTATACATTTAGTGTTATAGTGTCACTGTTATTTTACATTCAAGAATAAAGCAAAAACATTTTTTTCCTTGTGCAGCTGCAAAACTGAGGAAAGCACCAAAGTTCAGCAAAACTGATTTTTGCTGTTGTGTATGTGGTTTTGCAAATTCTTGCTCCATCCTGTTTCAAATGATATTCAATTTGGTTAAAACATCAGGGTAGAATTCTAGTCCTGCTTTAGGTACAATGCCAGCTGGGTGACCTCTAGCCAGTCAGTCTCTCAGTCATAGGAAGCAAGGAAAAGTAAATCACTTATAGAATCTTGCCAGTCCAGGCAGGCATCAGGCATAACCACTTGGTATAAGTGTTGGATTGGCAGTCAATGATGCCTGCTATTTTCCATCAAAGTTACTGTTAAATTAGTCAATGGGATTATTTTAAAGAATTTTTGAAAATTTTCTTCACCAATTTTCTCTAGCTTTAGAACAGAGGTCTCCAATCTTGGCAACTTTAAGCTTGGAGGACTTCAACTCCCAGAATTCTCCAGCCAGCTTCTGGGAGCTGAAGTCCACCAGGCTTAAAGTTGCCATGGTTGGAGATCCCTGCTCTGGAACAATCATCCTTGCCTCTAAGGCGGCTTCTATGTTCCAATTCAGGTCCAAATTCTGTTTTCCTTTAGGAAAACAGAAATCCAGTTTTTTCCCTCCGCATTTGGATCTAATTGAATGACGCCCCCTTTTTATTAATTATCCAGTTCAGTCACCATTTTATATTTTATAAATTGAGTAGGTTTTTTTTTAAATGTTATGTAGTTATGGGGGTATTCTTTATTTATTTGCTGTATATCACCTGAAGTCACACTATTTGAGTTGGATGGATCTATAAATACAATAAATAAATTTATAGCTCCAAAGTATTATCTGATTATAATTATTATTTTTGATAATCAATTATATAAATAATTATGAGTGATATGATCGACCATCTTGCTATTTATTAATCCGTATCTATCCCCTTCACTGTATTTTTCACATGACAGAACACATATTCTTTTTGGTAAAAAGGTCTGGAAATAAGGAATTGAATAGTTCTACTTTTCCTTTGTTATCTGTTAGCATTTTCCTATCTTCACTGAGCAACTATCTTTTTTTACACTGTTTTATACTATATTTTTGTTGTGAGCCACCCAGAGCCCCTTGGGAGTGGGCGGCATACAAATATAATTAATTAAATAAATAAATAAAATTTTCTTTTGAATATATTGAAAGAAAACCTTTTTATTTTTGCATCCCTTGCTATAGTACCTCCAATCTCTGTATGTTTCCTTAATGGCCTGATCCTTTTTCCATTTCCTGTAAATGTTCCTTTTTTTTTTTTGGTTTTCAAGTCTTCAATTTTTATTGACTTTTTCTGCTGCTATCCATTTTTTCCTCACTGGATTTCTTTTCAGTTGTGTTTTCAGTACAGTATCTCTTTCCTGAGGAACGTGCATTCATTATGCGTTGCTTTTCCAGTTAGCTTCCACTGCTAGAAAATCCAAATTGTAATTGTGTTGAATGAATTAAGATCTGCTATGCCAGATATTGAGTTAGTTGAAGTCTCCCACTGTGGAGGTTTTTGCCCGATGCTGTTGTTCGAGATCTCTCCTAACACAAACGATGCTGAAGCAGATGTCTTCAATCAAAGATGTATTTATTCAATAAACAGTATAACAATAAATAACTGACTATTCCAGCAGTCCCAGTTGTTGTTAGGTAAATCTCACATAGTTGCAGCATCTCAAAATCACATGATTACTAGATCTCTTGCCAGTTTCCCCACTGACTTTGCTTGCCGGAAGCCAGCAGTGAAGGTTGCAAACAGCAATCACATGTTCATGGGACATTGTGAAGTTGTAACTGTGAGCTATTTGCCAAGTGCCCAGATCGTGACTCTGTGACCATGGGGATGCTGTGACAACCACAACTACAAAGAAACATTTTAAGTATTCCTTGTTCAGTGCCATGGTAAGTTTGAACAATCTCCAAACGAGTGGTTGTTCAGCAAGGAGGACTACCTAGAATAGTGAATCTCAGCCTTGATAGATGTCATTCATCTATTTATCTAATCAACTTTTAAAGCTATGTAAGTTACCTTGGTGCCATATGTCTCCAGGCACCTTGGTTAGGGGAAGACAGAGGTCACTGGGAAGAGATCCTTACAATCCAACCAGCAGCTGAGAGCTGGCCCTGAGGCAAACCATTACCACCATTTCAAGAGCTACCTCAATGACCAGGCTTTCCATTGCTTCGCCCCTCCTGTCCTTATCTCTCTGTCTTTTCTACTGCATTCCTCTACCAGCTTCATGGGGCAAACTTCTTCCCCTCCTCAGTTGATTCCAAGCTTTCTGGACGTGCTTGGCACAACTCAGTTTCCTCTTTCCAGTAAAAACAATATGTTTTAGGTTTGTTGTTTCTGAAGGCCACTAAATGGAAATGTGAAGAATCAATAGCAATAGCAATAGCACTGTATTTATATACTGCCTATCAGGGTTTGCAACCCTCTCTAAGTGGTTTACAATGTCA
>JANHJO010008555.1:14966-30560 GCA_032468235.1 Pseudoxyrhopus heterurus | reverse complement strand
AAATGGCTTTATAGGTTAAAAATAGCACTTTAAATTGTACCTGGAAGCTAATTGGAAACCAGTTAGAGACCTAAAAAAAACCCAGTTATAAGTGATCCACTCCAGTAGGCACCTGAGACACTTTATTTTGCATCTGTTGAAGCTTCCAGATTGTCTCCAAAGGCAGCCCTATGTAGGACACAATGCAGCCGTCTAATAAGGGTGGTAATGAGGTCATGGGCTATTGTAATCAGGTCTTCTTGTGCCATGTAAGGTCACAACTGCTGCACCAGCCAAAGATGGGCAAAGATCCTCCTGGCTGCAGCTTCCACCTGCGGATTAAACAAAAGAAAACATGTCCAGGAGGACTCTCAAGTTATAGATCTCTTCCAAGGCCAATGCAATTCCATCCAGAGACAAAGAGAGAGTGTTGGAGTCCTAGAATATAAATAGTATTGTAGCTCCAACTAGCTAGCATTTATTTAAGTCTGTTCTCTCTCATACAGACCTACACCACTTCCAGGCACTGGAACAGAACTTTAACAATGCCTCCAGCCTGTCTCAGGATTGTGATGTATACAATTCGTCTTGTGTCAGAAATGCAGGAACTAGAAAGGGGGAAATTATTTAATGTTTTAAAAATTAAAAACTTTAATAAAATATAGATTTATATAGTTCTAGCCCAGTAACTAGGCCATGTTAATGATATAGAAATTTCTGATCAAGTCAGTCCCAGAGGGCACTCTAGAAGATGTAACATATCTAATGTATCACATTAGCAGTGAATGTGTATTGATGATGCCGTATGGCTATTAGATGGAGCATTTTAATGCACCTTTGTATGTAACTCATTATTGTGCTTAATCTATATTATTTACTCTATGTTACTATTACTTTCCTGTTTGTATCACAAATTTGTGAGACTGAGAAGCAAGGTCCAATCTGGGTCTGTCCCGGGATCAGAGTTTTGTCTTCCGAGCTTTTGGACTTGTGCTGGAGCCTATCTTCAGGGAACTTCTCTCTAGCTAGAGTGTTCAGAAGATTAAAACTCTGGTCCCAGCGACTGACCAAAGTTGGATCCTGCAACATTACCCTGGGACACATATGTTCACCTTCATTCACTGGGAATCAATTTCATATGCTGCAAGGTGATACAGGTGGAATAATCCTGATCAAATTCTTTCTTTGCTTTCCAAATGCTTGATGTTAAAAAAAGTATTTGAAAAGAGCACCGTTATGTATGTTTGTTATGTTATGTTAAGTTAATCACTGTATTTAACATAATAATGGAAATATTTTGGCCATTTTTCTTATGAGAAAGCATACAAAGACACAGATAAATTAATTTTCTTTTTTCCTGCTAGAAATTAGTGTGTCTGAATTATACCTTGAATGTGAACCAAGTCTATTCATACCATCCTTTATGAAGAATTCTTGATTTTTTAGCTTTTCTTCTGCTTACTGCACATTGCCTGGTTCCAGGCTGAGGTAGTAGTTTGTACAGTTTGAGGGTCTATGATACCACCCGGTACAGGAGATAACTGTACAGGCCACTGCCTTGCCTGGGGCAGAGCTTTACGACTACAAGAAGAAATTTCCTGCCCATGTGTGTTTGGTGCCAGGTAACAGTTGTTCTCTGGAAAGTACCAGTTTGTCTCAAATGCTTGTATATGTTGCAGATTTCCTTGTAGCTCTTTTGTTTAGTGGAGAGTTGGCTCTTCAAACTTTTAGGTCTAATCTTGATTCATGTTTCTTTGTAAAACTATATGCCTTGAATAAGTGCTTGTTGGTTCATCGGAAAATCCTGGAGCAGATTATTTACACAAAATAGAAAAACTGCAGAAATATGAGCTTGCAGGCATAATTGATACCATTTAGTTTATATTTGAAGAAAGGAAAATTGACTTATCCTGTAGGGAAAGTATACTTAATCTGTTTACCAGCTGACTTACATATACTTCGAGACTTGATCACCTACAGATAAATGGTTTTTTAAGAAAATCCTATAATTTAGCAACCTTCCAAAGCATTCATCCTGTATTTAACAATCATCTGCATTTAAATTAGTTAAGAAACGCTGCAATAAAATATTACACATTATTATTGATTTCATATTCATGGTTTATATATGCTACAAAATTGTTTCCTTTTACATTGTTTATCTGCTTTAAAAGATAAGGTTGTAATCAATGTTTCATATACAAATGTTTATAGCAATTACTGCATTCTGGTTCTATATCTGTGGATATAGAAATACTGTATATCTTTTTGAGCCAGATTCTTACAAAAGGTTACACTTCGTGACCGTATTGTTTACACCTACAATAGCTGATTGGATTTACATATTTTGTTATGCCATGGTTTGTTTTCACTGATTTTGTACGTGTTTAGTTCATATAAAATACCAAACCATATATCTGAATTCATCATAAATCTTTGAATGCACGGTTGAACTATGAACTATGGTTCATGGCTGAATGTGTGTGAACTTAGATACCATAGTTAATTCCATTATTAAAATGTGAGATGTGCAAACCTACTCGGCTAATATTAACAAAAGTCTTACTCTAATAAGCAAGCTGCATTAGAGAGTACTTTTATATAATCTTTGCCTTGTTGATGTTTCCATACAGATACTATCAGATACCTTTCTCTTCATGACAATAAATACATTAGATACTTTCCAGGACATAGCAAGAGGTAAGATGAGTAGAGTATAGCTTATCATTTTATATTACTACTTTGACTCTAGGAAGAATTAAACACATAAGAGTCATTATAACTAATCCACAATAGATTTTGTTCTGTTTTTACTTATGTTGCCTAAATTTTAATCTTTTTTTGAAGAATAAAATACTACATATGGCATATGATGCAGACTGCTTTGGCTGTATTGTTTTTTTTCCTCTTCATTTCAGAGTTGTTGCTTTATCTATGTCTCCAGTGGATGATACCTTTATATCTGGCTCACTTGATAAGACCATCAGACTTTGGGATCTTCGGTCACCAAATTGTCAGGTAAACTTCTAAAGTCTACATGAAGCATGTTAATGTATTTCAAGTGTTGCATAGATTGTACATTACAGACTTTATTTCCTGTGTGCGCATGCACGCACACACATACATACACCTCAAGCCTAAGCCTGGCATGTTAAAAAGTGCACTTTCTCTTAGGTGATTTTTAAGAAAAACAGTTTTGAATAATAATAATAATAATAACAACAATTAATAGAATTCAAACCAAAATCAGTAACAATGTCCAAAGTAAAGTATAACAAGTAACAATTAATGCCTGGAGGTAAAAGGGGAGGGGCTACCAAAATACCAGTTGATCTATTCCTTTTAATCGTTTTTTTTTTTCAAATTCCTTTTAATATGCATGTGTGTGTATATGTTTGTACTTTTGACTTTTTTGCTTGAATTTTTATTTACCTAATAAAAAAGAAACCCAAGCATTTCAGTACATTTCTAGATCACCTCCTTTTCAACAAAAAGCAGTATTTCAGAAATGATCATTTTGCATTTCTGTTAGAGATGCTATCACTTTATTTAAATAGATTGCTGTATTTCGATAAAAAGCAGTTGCATGTATTAACTCAAACCTGAAATTTACCTTAATCGCATGGGAGTTGACTTTTCAACAGTGAAAATGAACACGTAATCAAAAGGCCTCTTTTTCACATTGGAAACACAAACATATGGCTCTAACTAACAGTTTGGAGAATTAATATAGATCAACCATGGATGCTTCTAAGACATCATGGATTTAATTAATCATTATCATTATTTAAATTTGCACCTTGCCCAACTCCCAATGACTCTGGGCAGACCACATGTACAACAATTCAAAAAAAAAATACAGTAAGAGACAACAATAAAAGATGACAAGGATGACAAGCACCCAACAGAAATGAAAGTGACACAAACCTATACAACTCAAAGCCTCAGGTATACAGCAGTCTTCAAGTTCCTTTGAAACACCAACAGGTGGGATCAGTCAATCAGATTTTGGGGGAAAGCTCATTCCAGAGGATAGGTGCCGCAACACAGAAATGCTGCTTCCAAAATCCTAGTAGATCATATTACTTAGTCAAAGGAACTTGGAGATTGAATAAGCCAAGCAAATAACTATGGAAGACAGACAGCCCCTCAAGTGATTTGGCCCATCACCAAAAAGGGCTTTATAGATAATGACCAGCTACTTGAAGCAAACAGGCAACTAGTGCAGCTCACAGAGATGCACCTATTTTCAGGTAGGTAGATAGGGGTGTGTATGTGTGTGTGTTACTTACAACATTTATATAGCTGGTCATCATATCAAATTTTGGATGGATATATATATGTGTGTGTGTATGTATTCAAAATCTAGGGTCTGATGCATCCACAAGGAAAACCTGTATGCTCATTTGATCCAGAGGGGCTGATTTTTGCAGCTGGGGTCAACTCTGAAATGGTGAAACTTTATGATCTTCGCTCCTTTGATAAGGTAAGTAGTATGTTTAAGTGCAAACTCCTCGTAAGATTTCTAAATATGGCATCTTTTCTGAGATGAAATTCCTAGGATCGTAGATTTAATATTCAGGCATATAAAAGCAAAAACATTGAACACAGGATTTCTAGGAATTGAAGCATAAATAATTTTCAGGTATCCTTGGCAAATTCTGTGGTCTAAGAAAATGAAAATTCCTTCCCAAGTCAGACAAGGTCTGCCTAGTGTAGTATTCTTTGCAAAATGATCTGAACATCTGGAATAGTTTTGCTGCATGCTAACATCTGTCTTTCTTTTTTGAAGGGCCCTTTTGCTACCTTTAAGATGCAATATGACCGAACCTGTGAGTGGACTGGCCTGAAGTTCAGCAATGATGGAAAACTTGTTCTTATTTCAACTAATGGAGGGATCATACGACTCATTGATGCCTTTAAAGGAGCAGTTCTTCATACATTTACAGTGAGGGACATTTCTATATCTCCATATATGGTGTTTGTTTTGGATATTCTTTAGAATTAAGACAAGATTTATGGAATATTGAGTTAGCATTGTAGTAGAAGACACTTCTCTAGCTGAAAATAAGGGTACTTAATTCATCAGGTTATTTTTGCTGACCCCTTTTTATTAAGTGAAAATTGAGGTTTGATGGCGCATCCTTTATGTAAAACTGAGCCATTAAGCTGGAATGCCTGAGAGTAACTTCTTAATTGAAAGAGATATACTGGAATAAATAGATTAAAAGATAATTGATAAAGTCTTTATAAAAGCATGCTTTAGATTATGTTTTAGCATCCTCCCATCCTCTTATACTCTTTTCAACCCCCATGGAATTAAGAAATAAATTATTCTAAATTTCACAACCATTCATAGCTACAAGTATACATTCTCATTAGTCACAACAAGAAGAAAAAGCTCCTGTTCTGTGGTCCATTTTGGACTTTTAAATAGTTCAGAGATGGTAACAATTTTTCCACTCTTTGATTTTTAAATTTTCCTGGGGAAAATTATAGGTGGTGTCCTTGTAATGCTATTCAGATTTTTTTCCCATCAATTAAGACTTAATTTGAGAAGTAGTTTTGCATAGTAGTTAAGGCACTTGGACTAGAAACCAATAGAATATGAATTCTCGGCCTCCCTTAGACATGGAAGCCAGCTGGATGACTTTGGGCCTGTCATTGTCTCTCTCATCCAGCCCACCTCACAGGACTGTCGTTGTGGGGAAAATAGGAGGCAAGAATGTTTGCTGCCCTTAGTTGATCAATATAGAAAAATGGGCAGTATAAGATGGTGATGATGACCTTCTGGGTGATTCCTTTTTCATACTGTTATCAGCCATAATCTCTTACACAAAGTTTCCATAGAGCCAGGTCTTTCCAAGACTAATCCTAAATTTAGATTCATGGGATAGCAATTGATTTTACTAAATGTGCTTGATATTGTACACCACCTTTGTGAGGGAGATGGGCAGTTAAGAAACATTTTGTAACTATTTTGTGCTAAGGCTGTTGAAGAATTAAATCTTCTAGAACAGGAGTGGATAACCTTGTGATAGCATGGATGTGTGTAGTATTTTAAGGGAAAAAGTTTGGTTGGTGGGCTCCATTATTGAATGGGCAGACCGTGGTTTTCTCCTTCACTGATGGTGGGCATTTTCCTTGGAATAAACCTTTTAAAAAGCTTTCAGCAGACTTTTTATCTGTTTCTCTCCTGAAATGGCAAGGACAATGGTTGGAAGGGGCTTCTCGGGCACGCTGACATTGCAAACCATTTTTTGTTTGAATTAGCTTTAACTTTCATGTTAGATTTTATGGTCACAATGTCACTGTTTTTGTTATTGTTGTTCAGATGCTTAATTGTATCCGACTCCATAGACCATAATATGCTAGCCCCTCCCCCCCTCTATTGTATCTCTGAGTTTGCTCAAATTTATGTTCATCTTATTCTTTTTACAGGGTTATAATAATAGCAAAGCTGTCACATTGGAAGCTTCATTCACTCCAGATTCTCAATTTATAATGATTGGTAAGAGAGTTCTATTTCCTATGTATATATCAATGCAGCACCAATTATATAAAATAATTTCAGGGTCACTTCCATAAAGCATCCCAGTGATTTGTATCTTTTGGGGGGGATTTTTTTATATGATGCTTCAGTTTTGCTACAATGTGTTATTTATTGCTATTTACTTGAGTTGCTTGATGAATCAATCAGTCCTGATTCTGTTGATTCCGGTTGAAACTGCAGGATCAGAGGATGGGAAGATTCATGTCTGGAACGGAGAGACTGGAATGAAGGTAGCAGTGCTTGATGGGAAACACACAGGACCCATTACCTGTTTGCAATTCAACCCCAAGTTTATGACATTTGCCAGTGCATGCTCCAATATGGTAAGGAAACCTAAGTTGATTCAAAATTCTAAGCAAATCAAGTCCTTTTGGATTGAAGAATCCTTGGTGCTTTCTAAGCTTGGTTTTTTTCTTGCAGATGTTTCATTACCCAACATCTGCAAGAAAACAACCAAGCTCAGAGAGCACCAAGGACCCCTCCTTTCAGACTTGACCTACAAATATTCTCTTTTATAGTTACCTTCTAGATTGATTGTACTTAAGTTAAAAAGATCAAGAGATTATTATCAATAATATATCACTAATCTTTGTAATTCTTATTAATTCTTTACATTATCTTGAAATTTTGAGACCATATTATTAATGATCTCGTAAAATGGCAACCATGGGGAGCTCTCTATTTGTAAAAAGCCTTCCAAATTGAAAACAATGCAACAAAAATTTCCAGAGCAGATATGGTTATTCCCAAAATACCTTTTTACCAGGAAGCAATCAGATGCATTTGTTTTCCACTAGTCTGTACACTCTTTGGCATGAGGCATCTGAGAGACAAGATAGTAATCATCAAATATCTGAAATAATGCTGAAGAAGGAATGGGTTCATTCTATATTGACCCAGAAGGAAGGACCAGTACCAACAGGTTAAAACTAAAAGAACTATGGGTAAGCTAAATGACAGGAAGGACTTTCTGATTACACAACATGTTAGCCAGTGTAACAGGTGAACACATGATATGCTGAGTTCTCCTTTGCTCAAAGTTTTCTGTACAGTTTGTCAGAGAACCTCTAGCAGATCTGTGCTGGAGAAGGGTTGGAATAGATGACCTGTAATGTCATGTACAATCTTATAATTCCATGGGTTATAACGGTATGGACAACCATAAGATAATAGTGGAAAAGTGTAGAAAACTATCTAGTCAGCATCCATTTATGGCAGCCCAGATATACTGCCCATATTCCACTTAATATCCCTATTCTTTTTTCTAGGCAGACAGGGACATTTTCAAACAAAGCCACTAGGCTGCAGTCATTTTTATTTTCTGAAAATTCCTGTTAGGCAAATGTGCTGGTTGAAGTCCTTACAGCAACTAGAACATGGTGTGGATCTGGAGAAGTGGCAAAGTGGTGCTCATGGGATATCATTCTGCTACTTTGTTTTATATACGTTACCAAAATGCTGTTTCTCCGATATTTAAAAAAGAAGCAATACTATAGCTCAGGAGTGTCAAACTCACGTCGTCACAGCAGCGTCACATGACATATTGACACTTTTTTCCCCTTCGCTAAACCGGGTGGGGGCGGGGCCAGTGTGTGACGCATCCGGGCCGTGGCCCGTGAGTTTGACACCCCTGCTATAGCTCAATTTATCTCACTGTCACAAATGAGTGTGTTAGTTCTATAAGGAAAACACATACACACCCCAATAGGTTAGACAATAGACAATTATTTCTGTATACTTCGATGACTCTCTGGATACGCAGAAAAATATTTATTTTTCTATTTAAATAAATATTTAAAAAGAGTGGTAAAACATACTTCAGATGAGGACTATTCAGAGGCAGAGCCTTCCTTTAGTATTATTTAAAAGCCCTGGTAAATGGAAGGGTATTATTTTAAGAATCCCATTGGCCTATGCCAGTCAAGTAATGTGGATTGGAAATAGAACATGTTTGGCACTCAAATTAATTTAAATAAACACCATGCCTTTTTATCCTACATATATGCATTCTGGTTTCTGTATTATACCAAATTGGCATACTGAATTTGATTTTGTGGTTGATCTTCTCCCAAAACTCCTAGGTATTTAATAAAAACCAAAATAATAACCAAATATTTTAAAATATATTTGGGTTGTATTAATGGATCACTTACATTTAGAATGTAATAGTGGTGTTAATGATAAAGAGTGTTCTATACAGTGTATACATAATGTTCTTCTAGCCTGTTTTTCCTCTGCCAAAAAGTTGCTTACAAATACACATTTACGAATACTCTTACACACTTCTGTTTAGAGAATTCTACTGGCACAACAAAAGATAAGTGAATTAAAATGGTATTTTCTCTCAATTTGAATTGTGTTAATGTCACTTTGTGACAGATGATGCTAAGCTGTTCACCAACCTATTCCCCTGGGTTACTGAACTAGTAGTGGCTGAAAAATGTGTAGGTGCATTGTTTTAATCTTCTAATGTCACATTAAATCAATCACGTAGCATCAGAAAAATCAGAGTGTTAAAAGTCAGTCAGTGTTACCTGGGAACACATGAAGGTTCTGACAAACTGAATTTCTAAAGTGCCATGAATGCTGGTTGCCCAACGCTGTACACTCCTACAGCCTTGGCCTGCAGGAAGTGCTAGCAACTTGGGTTACCTCTCTGATGCTACTTTCCTATTAGTGATGGAGTAGAAAAATATTGTCTCTGCACAGCTGCTGCATAGTCATTTGGATAGCTGTTAAATAAAGGGCATGGGTGGCTATCACAATATAGCCAGGATTGCTTGCTGATGCTGCGTATTAGTTTTTGGCATTGTTTTAAGACAAACCTTCTTGAACATTAACATTATCCTCTGTTCTTTATTTAGGCCTTTTGGTTGCCAACTATAGATGACTAGTCTGAATTCATCACTTCCAGCAGACAGTTTCCATACTGTATTGAAAGCAATGCAGTATTTATAAAGACATCAGTGAAAGTATTGGAATTGTGTCAGCTGGAGATGAATATTCCCACCCAGCACATTCTGCATGTATCTCCTTTTGTCAAGCTCCTTCCTGCATCTCCTACAAAGGATTTCTTCATGTGGTTGTACAGTTACTGTTCTGAAAATCTGAACATCTCTTCCAACATCAAATTGAAGCAGAGCTATTACAGCTGAAATCAACTAGCAGTTTTGCTTTGGAGTACATTCGGAAAGAATTTTGCCAGTCCTTTTTCTTTGTAACTGACTTATAAACTCCCGGGATTTTGGACTTGGTAAAAGTATACTTTCTAAGATATTCTGTCCTGTTTGAAATATCAGCAGTATCCATGCTGTATACTCTTGTGCTATATAAAGATACCTTTGTGCCATACATACTTATATGCATACATGCATACATACACGCATACATCTATACAGAGAGAGACACAGAGATCAATACCAATTGCTAGGGGGGACATTGTTAAAGATGTTTAGCCTTAAGTGCTGCAACAGGTTCTGAATCTTTAGGAAACCATACCGATCCTCAGCTTCTGAAATGAACAGATAATGGGAGTGTTTGGGTAGAATGCCAAGCAATATAGAAGTCTCAGCTGGACTGGATGGAAATGCACTTCCTGTATTCAGTGTATCTTTGCAGATTTTTATAAATACAGGGAAGGGGAGGAGAACGTGAAAGGGTCACTATTGTTTTTTTACTAGCAAGTATTAAAAAATAGTAATATTGGACCAACACAGTATTCTGGAATGAGTGTTACTGTACTTGTCTTTCTCAGAGCATTCCAAGTTTCTATTCTTCCAACTACCAACTTACCTTCCACTCTTCACAAAGCAAGTAGTACAATTCCTCCCATTGGCCTACACTGGATGTCTCCATTCATTAAGCACCGGGATATTCTGTACATGGAAATTAGCCTTTTTCATTAGTGGGTTGGATGAAATTGTATAATTACCAGATGATCTCGTTTTTATTTCTGCTGGCAATTATACAATTTCATCCAAGCCAGTTTTTATTCACTGCAGTAGAATGAAGGGCCCCGTTTTAACTTTGTCTAAGCATTCTTTCCAAGGCAGCAGAAAATTTAAATTTGTTTTATCTTCCTAAGATTTTGATTTTATAATATCAATGCTGCATTTCCCATAAATGTTAATGGTGGTGTATCAGCTACCATAATCTTCAGCACCTGATAACAATCCGTACACTTAAAAAACTGCATTTCATAGAAGCATAATTTCAATGCTTCGTGCTCTAGTTTTCTTAATATTAAGATGCTGCTGTCTTTTTCATCCATCAGAACGTTTGGATAGTATCAGCACCCTTCTTTAGTACACTTGACTTTGCTCAGAAGTGTTCATATTCTATGGAGATGTTGGCATTATTGGTATTGTGCTAGACCCTCCATGGAGTTGAGAGGCATGAGTCAGCCTGAGCAATATAATCAGGGAAGTTTGTTTTTGGTAAATAAAAGAAGGGGATGGGTAATCTAGCTGACATTAAGCTAACTTGGATTCATATTTAAACTGAGTTTTGTGTTTATGCTCAACAGTTTATATCCCACAGTAAGATTTTTTCCTGAGCCAGCCAGCATCTAATAATACAGATAACTCCCGCTTAGGGAATTACTGTAGATACATCAATGTTCTACCCCTTGGCTTGTTCTTTGTGAAAGATTTTGCAAACCAATGAGCAGCAATTTTGGGACAGGATTGTTATTCACAATGCCCTTTGCGACAATTAATTGCACAATACACTAAACTATATGTTCTTTTTTATGGCCAGTTTTTACTAAATATCATTTAATCAACTTTAGACCTGTTCATAATTTTAGCATCATTTCTTCAGTAATGCAAATCAATAGAAATATCTTTTTAAGAAATGAATACACTGTTGAGTACACTGCCCTTGACCTAGAACTGGTTTTCGTTTAATTGAGTAGAAGTTTTTTTACTGAGAATTGATTGTGGGATCGTTTTTTTTTTTTCCTTTTATAAATGTTATCATTTGCAATGTATTCTGATTTCTTACATTATGCATTCTAATAACACTGCATTTTTACATCTGTATTTTTTATAAATATTTCCAGTCAAGAATAAATTACAGTATTAGGTATAAGACAGGATTGCTCTCCTGTATAAATTGTTTTTTTATATTCCTTTTTAATTCCATCTCTAAGCGCATCCTTATGTCAAAATACATTGGTTGGCTCTTTTATTACTATTTTAAAAGCATAAATAAAATCTGAAGCAGCTCAAGATAGTTAAATATGTAATTGCATCTAGCCAGTTTTCATATAATTGTAACCCATTTGGACATTGAAAATGCAGTGTCATATTTTGACTAGCTTATGTATTTCTTTCTGTCTTAAATGTTTTCGGACAAAATACTATTTTTTTTTAAAAAAAAGTCAACTTGGTATTAAGGGATTTAGCTAATATACTGCCTAATTCCTCAAATATTTCCTGAAGTAAATCTAGTGCACTTTCTTTCTGCAGATTGCTCTAGTGATCCTCTCCTCCCTCTGCTGTTTTGCCACTTTTCTGGTGGTTGCCATTGTAATATTGTAATCCAAAAGTGAAAGTGTCTCGATTGCAAGGAAGAAAGTAAAAGGAAAGCTTATCTCTTTTTTTCTATTTTATCTTCCAGTGCCCTTTCCAATTTGTTCAAAAGCATTTTCACAAAATAATCAAATCGCTTATCTTAAATTTTCTTACATTAGTTCCATGTTATGCTTTTTACCAAAAGTGTTTAAAATATTTTTAAACACATTTTCCTTTTTGTAATCCAGAACAATTGATTCACCAAGTCAAACTCTTATCCTGCTGCTCCAAAACTCTATAACTGTAAATTAATTACATCCAAAAGTGTTTAAGAAATTATTGCATCATTGCTGAGCTTGATTGAAATCCCTCCATTCCCAGCCACTTACTCATGACCCAACTACAACAACCTTAGTTTCTGTTCATGAGGCATAGCAATCCAGAGTGCAAGTGGGCAATCTCACAATCTCTCCTTTATCCAGAAAGCCTGCTGACTAGGATTTATCTGGCTGCCAATCTCTGCCACAGTGCCGTCCCAGCTCCTTCAAGGATATTTAGTCCATCATGAATTTCTCACAGCAAAAAGCATTGTCATCAAAATTGACTTTGTGCAAATTAAGGGAATTAACATAGGTAAAAATTATTGAATGTATTTGTCAATAACAGTATAATTTCCAATGCAAACGAACAAGAATGTGTCAATCTTTAGCTTAGCAGTTAATTTCAAAAAGTCCACAATAGTTGGCATTTATACGCTCCATAAACAAAAATATTTCCTATACAGTACCTTAGATCTTCCCCTTCAAATATTAGATAATTAGGAATTAGCATATCAAATAATTGAAGCTATTCCATAATGATTATAGCCCTGTTTGGACTTTTAAAAGACAAGACTTATGTAAATATTTTGAGTTGTATGGCAGCAGTAAAGTTATGGCGCTTTCAAAATTCATTTCAAACCCTCTCAAAAAATAAATGTTGACAAAATTCTAATTGCCAGAAACAAGCTTTATTCTGTTTTAAATCAACATTTAATACCAGAAAAAACATGCCACAAAAAATGGGACATCTCATAAAAATATAGTGAAGACCCCAGCTAGCATGAACCATGCTTTGAATTTCATCAAACAATGGTCTGAAATATAAAATGCTCAATTCTAGAATAAGTATCCCTTTTCTCCCCAATAGATTGAATTAAGAATTTCAACAACTACTACTCACATTTGCTTAATTTGGAGGATGAATTTATTTCAGAATTTATTCTGTACATTTCAGTTCTATCTCTGTTGAGAGTCAGTTTAGTCTAGTGGTTAAGGCACCAAGCTAGAAAGCATGAAACCGTGAATTCAAATCTCCCCATTGCTGGGTGAGTTAGGTCCAGTCACTCGCTCTCAGCCGAACTCACCTCATAGGGTTGCTGTTGTGAGGAAAATGGGAGGAAGATGATGTGTTGGATATGTTCGCTGCCTTGAGTTATTTGTAAAAATAATAAAGATGGGCTACAAACAACATACCTGAAATATATTATGGCAAATCTGCCACAGGACTAAAAGAAACCTGGAACTTAAGAGAAAGGAACAATTGGATTTTTAGTTATTTAGAAATAAAGATTAAATATTAAAATTAAAAATATTTGCCAATTTCTATGGTAGCATCAAGGATTTTTATCAGTATTAATAAAGGAATTCTATCTTAAACTTCTACATCAGTGGCATCAAGCTCCTATATAACTTATCAACATTCCTTGAGATGCTGGTGAAGCTGACAGTCAAAGGGAACATTCTTTCATCTTTGGTGGGAATGCATTAAAGTACTGGAATTTTGGAAGAATGTGTTTAAAGAAATATATAACTAAACAAAAGATTCAATTGCTATGCATATTTGAGGGCCAGATTAAGAAACCACAGGGTAAAAAGCATTACATTTTTGCCTGAAACAGCTGAATTGGTTAGCTAAACAATGGGAGTACCTGGAAAATATTTCAATGGAAAGATGAAAAGATAATATCTGGTATATACCTTTATTTGAAAAAGTATCTCATAAAATCATTCCTGTGATGAGCCAAACTAATGAAACATTTTATAATGAATCGTGGAATGTCACTATTTACATAAGACAATCATTCTGGAAATAGCTTATATCAAACACTGTGGGTATATTAAAATGTACCAGTACTGTGTAATATTTTAAAACTGCACCTAAATCTTATAAATAAAAAATAAATATGAAATGACCTGCTATTTCAGACAAATGAGACAAATTCTGCTGGTACGTATTTATTGAAAATGAAGTTATTTTAAGATATTAAATATATATTCTTTGATATTAAATCCATACTTATACTATTACAATTTAATATGCAGGTAAGTTTTATATATAAATACAGTCACACACATAAAATACAAAGATAACCTGAGCTACAATAAAATCTTTCTCAAAAGCCCAAATCAGCAGTCTGAAGTCATACAATGAAGTAAAAACATTTTAATAGGGTGATACTCCTTAATTTCCTGTAGTTCAAATTTGTGAGCAACTTTAAGACAGATCTTTGCTAATGGCTTTGTATAGCAATATGTTTTTACTACTATTTTTAATATATTTTGTATTGCTGAGGAAACTCTGGATATTGCATAAAATTTTAGGCCGCAATACAAAAATTGTCTCTTACAAAATAGAAGTTAAGTTCCTATTAAATTCTTCATCTTAATAAAAGCATTATATGGTATTACTAAGTACATGCTAATCCTTCCATATTTAGATAACGAATAGAGAAATCTAAAATTTACTTTCTTAAATACTAAATTAGCATTTATAAGTTAGCAACTTGTAAAACCAAGGAAAACACGAGATTAGTGTGAAACAAAGTCAATGACCTTCTCTGAGTTAGAAAACATCACCACGAGATGGATTCATAACTGGCTGACCAACCACACCCAATATGTAGCCCTTAATGGAACTACACCTACATTGAAGGAAGTATGGAGTGGGGTACCCCAAGGCTCTGTTATAGGCCCAGTAATCTTCAATATCCTCATCAATGATTCAGATGAGGGGATAGAAGGGGTACTCATCAAATTTGCAGACGGTACCAAGCTAGCAGAAATAGCCAACACTCCAGAAGATGGGCTCAAGATACAGAAAGATCTTGACATATTTGAACACTGGGTCCTATCTAACGTAATGAAATTCATTGTTAGAAAAATAAAGGTTCTACGCTTAGGCAAGAAAAACCAAATGCCCATGTATAGAATAGATGGTACCTGGCTTGATAGTAGTAACTGCAAGAGGGATCTTGGAGTCACTTAAATATGAGCCAACAGTGTGCTGCAACTGCCAAAAAAGCCAACGCAGTCCTACACTGCATTAACAGAAGGACAGAATGAAGGCCACATGGGGTGCCAGTAGCACTTTATAATGCCTTGGTAAGACCACACTTGGAATATTGCATCCAGTTATAAATAAGATGTTGAGACTCCAGAAAGACTGCAGAGAAGAGCAACAAAGATGATTAGGGGACTGGAGGATAAAACATATGAAGAACAGTTT
>JANHJO010008555.1:0-10078 GCA_032468235.1 Pseudoxyrhopus heterurus | reverse complement strand
TGTAAACCGCTTAGAGAGGGTTGCAAGCCCTGATAGGCGGTATATAAATACAGTGCTATTGTTATTGCTATTGCTAAAATGATATGCCCATATCCCAAAAGCCATCTAGAGAAGAATTGGTCATCAAATTCTACAAGAACAGAACAAAAGAGTTCAGAGTTTTAGTACAATCCAAACTATGAAAGTGGGAGGCCTGAGGGACATCATACCTGTTTCCCATGTCCATGAATCAAAGGGTACTTGAGATCCTCTTTCATTACTGTCTTATATCCCCTGAAACAAACCAGACAAGTGAGTCTTCATTTTATTTGTCTTTACACTGCACTGTGCCTACAAGTTAACATGGATGTTTAAACCACCTAATCTTGATTGGCACTTTTGAAATCTAAGGCCTCATCTCAGAGGATTTACAGAATACCCTATACAGCAAAATTGTATTCTTCTTTCTAAATGATTGAGAAACTCCATTTGTGAAGAGGTCAACATCTGAATGACACCATACATGAATACATTGTATGAAATGCAATAGAAGCAGCAGTTCTAAAGCAATTTCAGTCAACCGGGCCTATAGAAATCTACTTCACCAAATGTCAAATTATTTTATATTAGCAAACCTATTTCATTCTCTCCCATCATTTATTGTTCACCATTATTAACACTAAAGAAATTTGGCCCAGACGACTCCTAATTTTCATTTCCACTTTTAAGGAAAAAAAGTAACAATTAAAGATCACTGGAACACTGCATAGCATATTTATCAGTGTATAAAAAGAAACAAAAAGTTCCCTTTATGTTTTACAAATATTCCCTCCTTCTGTAGACCAGAATCCATTCTAGTTTCAATATTTTTGATGTGCAAAGAAAACAATATGGCTGTAGGCAAACTTGCCACTGCAATGTTACTTGGGATTCTCTTAGCCTAAGTGGTTTCATTTGGAACAAGGATTATAAACATGAGGAGAGGAAAGAACAAAAGTAGGTAGGACAAATGGATGCAAACCATTACCAAGAGGAGGTTGTTAAGAAGCAACCTAAGGAGAAAAGAAAGGAAGGACTGCTTATCCAAACTAGAAAGACCTAAAAGATTACTCATACAAACACCTAAAACCAGGCTATTCAAGAAACTCACCAGCCTTCCATTGAGTAATCTCGGTAGAGGACCTTCTGGCCTACATCATCTCCTTTCAATCTCCTTGGAAACTCAAACCGTGTGAACTCATCTGCTAGGAGCTTTGGGTAGATGAAAGCCTAGGGGAAAAAATGAAAATGGGGAACAATACTGTTCTCAGAATACAATGAGCCTTAAGAAGTAGAAGCCAAAGATAAGAACTGGCCCTTATATTTACAGATTTTAGGGAAGTCCCTCAATTTTCCCCATGAGGATTTTTTTTACACATACTTTTCCTCATAGAAAAAGATAAAAGGCTTGGATTTCTTCACTGGGCAAACAACTTGTTATTCTAAGGGATAAGAACATCAATCTAATGTACGATACTCTTTGTCTAGTTATATGCAACTGCCAGAAATCTGCAGCCAGTATGACAGATGGGCTAAAAACGTAGAGAGCTGGAATTATCTGAAAGGTATCAAACTGGGGAAGACTGTACTAAGCACAGCTCAGTGTAACACTGAAAATATTACAAAATAGATGCAACCTGAAGTGCTCAGAAAAATTATAACATTTCTTTACTCCGGACCATTCTGGGAACAAGCATTCTTGAGCTTACCAGGCACAAGTAAAATGTTTTGGCTCTTTTAAAAAAAAAATTAGAAAAAGATTCTTACCAGGTGCTGGATTCTCTTCCTGTCCTTCTCGGGGGTAAATTCAGTACTCAAGGGAATGATGCTCCGTTTTCGAACAAGAAGTACCCTGAAAAACAGTATTTCTTTCAAAGAGAGGAGTTTTGCCATTTTTAATTATTGTCTCTGGTTTCATGTTTAAGATGGAAGAATAATTACATGTCAAGGGAAGATTCTTTTTTGGTTAGTCAAAGAGCTCAATTGCTTCAATTTAAGCCTGTTTTCTTTTGTGTAAGGCACCTTACTCTGTAACTCACAATTAAAACACCCATTTTCAACAACTTAACAGCAGCTGGGAATGGGATTTTTGGTAGGAAACCAACATGGGTAGCATTAAAATGAAACCATCTTTCTTGTGCATCCAACCTGGAAAAAGACCTTCTGGTTGGGTTTTGAATGATTGTGTCTGCTCCACATACCACATTCCTGCTCCAAATCAGGGCCATATGAAGCTGCATTGTTTTAAAAAAATACCTACTTTAACTACCCCTTTTTTAAAAAAAACATGCTTGTGGTCTAATTCTGTTAGAAGGAAAAAAACTCTGACATAGTAATATTTAATGGCTTTTGCTTTGCATGTGAGTGTGCTGTTATTCTTTGAAAATACTCAATTTTAGGCTTAATAAAATGTAGATATTTAGATTACTGTAGAAATTTATTTAGCTAAAATAAAATGCTAAATGTCATCCATATTAAAGGAACATGTTGGATCTTATCAAATGATGTTCTGGGTTTTGAACTCACCTGCTATCACCTGCATTTGCCACATAGAGCCTTCCCTGCAGATAAAGAGCAACCAGTGCAGTGCAGCCTGCTGATTGATTGTTTGCTTTCATCTCTTGACCTATCATTTTATCCTGTTGGTAAAAACAATATTTAATGATGTAAGACAGATAGCAGATTTCCCAGCACTGAAGCCTAATTTCATCACCATTGTTCCCCACTGGTGGTGGATGAAAACAGGTAATTGCCAGTTAATGTTTCAAGTATGCACAATTTTAAATAAACTGTAAGTAGAAAAGTTTATTATATCATTGTGCACGTGATACATATTCCTTATTGGTATAAGAATTTATTATACAATATACAACAAACAAGAACCCAGAAAAGATGTAGGCCAAAGATAAACAACCAAAAAGTATTCGCAATTCCTTACCATCGGCCATATCGACTTGATGGTTGGGAACTGAAATACAAGCCACCAGGGAAACACAGTTTGTTTTATCCTGATCTAGCACCTATCCTGCCAGAATCGGAAACAGTAAAATTAACTCCATCAGCCATCTACAAAATATGACTGATACAAACTGCAATGACACAAACACAGTGCAAACTGCATTCTCTCATAGCTAAGTCCTAAAGCTGGTTGCAAATATGTTTATGTTACAACATCATTTGCATTCCACGATTTGTTCCTTTCCCACAGTGCACACTATAATTCAATTCTTGGGACAATAATAAAAAAGAAAGTAGGATCACTCACACATTCCTGGAAGGCACTCTCCAAAGCTCCAATGACCACATTTTCCTGCTGAATTTTCTTTTCTTCCACAAACAGTGGATCATTCTGGCAAATACACTGCCCACTGAGGTGCATCGGAGGATTGTCTTCAGTGATGCCTTCAATCACATCCTCTAGTTTCTGCTTGATGCAACAGTGCAGATAATTGGAGGCCATAATTGAAGCTTCTGAACCACCATGGCCATCAAACAGTGCCCAGTAATAGCCTGTCAGGTACTGAAAACCAAACCATTGTCAGGATCATCATATGGGACCTGCCTTCATGTTACTGCAAGGACATTTGTGAGACTGAACGCTTGATGTGGACATGGGAGACCCAGATTAAATTATCTGCTTCGGCATGAATCTCAATGAGAAGTCTTGACAAGTCAACAATATTTCAGCTTTATCTTTATCATAGTAAGAGATGAGTAGAGGCTTGGACAAGTATGGATGTCTCGAAGCTACCGGTAATTATTAATTATCATCAAGTCTGATCCCTTAAAGAATAGCACTGCATGAAACCCAGGTGACATGACTTCTTGGCTGCTGTGCCTATCTCATGAAATAGCACTTCCCCAAAATCTGGATGGTTCCAACCCTGCCTGGTTTTTGTAAAGCTGTAAAGACTTGCTTTTCCTCCAGGAGTTTGATCCCATTCAATAGAACTGTCGTTGAATTGCCTTAACAAAATTGCAGGGTTAATGTTATTCTATGTTAATATTTCATTATATCTTATTTTTATTTTCCTTTTTAATTGTAAACTGCCCTGACATTTTAAGCGTGTGGCTATGTGTGTGTGTGGACTGTGTGTGTGTGTGTACACTGTGTGTGTATGTGTGTATGCGCAAAAGTATGCATTTGATTAATTAGTCAGAAAATGTAAAGGATAAAGTATCGTAGTTATAATTGAAAAGGCAAGAAGCGAAAAAGGATAAGAGAATGATACTAATCAATCCTGCCTGCTAATCTCAGAAACAATGGGAGCATCAGAAAAATGAAGGTCATGCAATAATTAAAATTTATTGAAAACTTTACTTGACTAGGAATTGCTTATATATTGCTATCTTAGTTTAAAATGCCAATGCCAATTCACTTCTGGCAAATAAACTTAATGACAAATCAAGTCGGTACATGCCTGTCTATTCTACTCCTGCTTCATAAAACTGACAAACCATCTCGCATGAGCACTCTTTACATACATGGTGCATAATTTAGAGATGGCAAATCGAACTTATCAAAACAAAGCAGCTTCTGTGCAAGAGATCCTCCCCACCCTGCATGCCCAAACTATCATAAAAGAGATTTACTCTTCCCAAAATACCTGAATAAAATTAAAGATAAAATGGCTAATAATCACAACTTGGAGGGAAAGTAGTTATTTCTTTCTGCAGGCATATGGAAGAGCTCACACATGCTTCTTAGGCATTTCAAGCATTATTCACACCATGAGGAATGGCAATCTCTTGTTTACTGTAGTGTAAGCTGTCAAAATAATCAAGAGGAAGCCACAGAATCTAAAGCAGGGATTTGGTTTGTTTCATAAGGGACCTCGGCTACCCACCGTGTAAAGTATGAACCTCCTTCTGCTTCAAATTTTATTCTGGACAATAATTATTTTTATTTTTATTTAATTATAAAACTGTAAATCTTATTAATTCAAAGCTCATGTCTTTCACAGGGTGTTCATAATGGTTTACTAACACATTTAGGGACCAAACAAATCATTCATGATTGCCAGTATGAAGCAGTTATACAAATACTCTAATTGTTTGCAGAACAATGTGGTCTATATTAACAAGGAAATTTTTCTTCTTCCCACAATTACCAAGCTGAAATGAACAGCCCATTGAAAAGAAATCTTGCAGTGAAAAACAGGCGTTCCAGTCCCACAAGATAAATATTGAAAGATTCTTAAAGAAAATCTTGGAACTGATCATCGCAGCCGCTAATTACAATTCTATCTGGTTCTTTTCTCTCTGACCTTAAATAGAATAAGACATACCCAAATGGGCAACATTATCATTCAGTTCCTTCCTCCTTATCCTAAAACAGTGGAATATCTTATTGAAAACAGCATGTTTAGTTTTGATATCTGAACTCACCTCAGTAGAACACAAAATTAGCCATTGCTGGTCCTCCTCTTTGCCATGCCTAAATTGTCTCTTCCCGATAGAAATCTGGCAACATGTTGCTTGGTCTTCATTAAATTCTGATTTTTCTGCATTAACAGTTCTGATGAAACAAATAATGATAGTTCAAAACAGTTAGGATAACTCAAGCATGCCTCAGGTAAAAATAAGCCCAATTAATTTGTGTAAAGGAATTGAATGGAGCCTGATCTATCATTTGTATATCTTTTACGCTGTAGTCCTATACATATTTACTTGAAAGTCACGTCCAATGAACTTGGTGGGATTTTCTTTAGGGAGAGATGCTAATAATTATTATTTCAAATGACAAATATGGAACACAGCACAACAGAATCTTGGATTGCAATGTTAAAAAAAAGACCTAGTGGAACTGCGGTCCTGATTATTTCAGTTTACTAGTCACACTATCTTCCTGAGCTTCAGACAAAGGTGATTCTTGTTCCATTTTTCTTTTTCCTTTATTCATTATCAGATTCTCTGGGCCCCATAAGAACAGTATGAAAATGCTCTCTTCAGTGGTTTATCCCAGAGAGTTTAAACACCTCTTTGCAATTCTACAAGAATCCAATCCATTTTCTAACTCACTTCTCTTCTGGGCGTGGCCATTTCTGTCTAAAATAGTGCTCCTATCCTTGAACAATTGCAGAGTCACTAGGCTAGGGCCTTCCTCAAGTTTTATCTATCTGCCATCCATTTTTAACTGGGGAACAATGGCAAACTCCTAGCAATGGTTTCTAGATTTACTGTATGTAACAAGAAATAACAGGAGATGTGGGAAACTATAAGACGAGTCACGAGGATTATCAACTTTGTTATCTTTGGAATCTGTCTTTTTCTGGTCCCTTAATTTATGCCTCTTTATATAATTAGCCATTCACTTCCTTATCACAATCTAATTCATGCAAATCAGCTGCCTGGTTTAAAGCCTGAAGGGCTTCTATCTCTACAGAGAATATGAAACAATCTTCTGATCTCACAGCTTCTCTAGTTGCTGTAAGCTTAACTGCTTTGATATTACAAGATTTTGTAAGCTAAATTAAGGCTAAAATAAAATAAGCTGATTGTCGAATAACATGTGAATCCTAGTTCTACAAGAAATCTCTCAGTTCAACCAATACATCATTAAGTTTCAGACAATGCCAACACATTAAGCAGTCTTTCATCTTGACAGGGAAATACAATCACAATTTTTCAGGCCCCAAATCTGGTAAGTAGGGAGGGCACATTTAAATCTCCATAACTGGGCATGAACTTAAGTCCAATTTACAAGCTCTCATAACTTGTGATTAGGTGGAAACAACTAACAGTTATATTATCAATGACATGGAAACAGCCCGCCTCTGCCTGTATGCAAGAATATCAGAGTACAACCTTTATATTTCTTGATACTAATCTCTCAACCAAGTATTAAACAGTCTTAATCCTTCTTAAATTCTGAAACCAGATAAGGTAGCAACGAAACAAGGTAATGGAGACTTCTCAGGAATAATCAAAACCTAACATGGCACTAGAGTTCTCAGGGGCTTAACTATTACCTCAATCTGGTTGTACTTCTTAGAGCTCTTCATTTATTTGTGAATTCTGTTTGGGGGATGAGCTTCTTTCACCTTTCTTTGGGTCCCTAGGGCTATCAAACTTGTGGGCCGGATGCATCAAGCACTAGCCACGCCCATGCCCGGTTTAGCAAAGGGGGGAAAAGTTTTGATACATCACTGATGACACCATGACGCCGTAAGTTTGACACCCCTGCTTTAAATGATTTCACATATGAGATTTTTTTCCAATATGAATAGCCATAAACCTCCAACGAATTGTATACCCGACCTGGGATGGTCGTCTCTTCCACCTAGCACACAGCTTCAGGAGGGACACACATGGAGCAATGAAAGAGGAAGGGGACACCTGCCTAGTCAGCCAGATCAGCCAAATCAACCCTGGCAATCAGTGGGGTGACAGATGTTGCAGCCAAATCGCCCTCACATCCATCCAACTTCCTATAAATCAGTTTCACTGTGCTGAAGTTTCATAAACACAGGAAGTAACTGACATGCAAAATGTTCTTTTCTTAATCAGCATGTACACACAGTGTACTCTATTTCAAAAGACAGACATCTGCTATATTTTTGAGTCAATGTTTATGTCATGACAAAACTGGTGATGTGAATCTTTGGTCATAAAGAGGTAGCAACTCTAGCAAGAGAGGAAAATAGTCATGCAGGAAAGAAATATAAAAGCAGACATGAAGGATGAACAATACATCATCTTAAGAAATCTCTCCCTGCAAGTAACACAAGTGATGTGATGGATTAGATAATTAATTGTCAATCATAAACAGAAGGGAACTAGTGTTGTTTCTTTCTTTTAAGGTTATCAGCAAAGATGAATCTTGAATCAACTTGGTCCAAGTAAGAATATTTTATCTTCAACATTTTAGTTAGTTAGGTTCTGTTTGACATGGTTCAACTAAGTAACTCTGTGGCCAAATGGTCTCCCTCTTCACTTGACCACAGCAACAATCTACAGCTCATCTTGGGATCCCTAAGGTGCTTTTTTCCAAAGGCAACTGGCCTTTCTTTGTTTTTCCTTTGAAAACATTTTGCTTCTTCAGTTCTTCAGCTTCTTGGATGAGAAGCAAAACGTTTTCAAAGAAAAGATCAAGAAAGTCTAGATGCCTTTTGGAAAAAAGCACCTTTGGGACAACCATGACTTGGATGACCCCCACCCCAGCATCAGCCCAGCAAAGTTGCCAATAAAGCAGCAACCTTGAAACTGGTGTCAGGGGAGATGTGTGTTTTGGAAGCTCTGGAGCCGCCAGGAAACCAAAAAACGCAGTTGAATAAAAGAAGTATTTTCCTTCAAAGGGAATGAATGGTCCAAAGGAGAGGGGGGAAAGGCAAAGCAAAGCCTCATGTGGAAAGGTGCAAGTGCTCTATTATGCTGGCCCATTAATAAAGAAAGAAAAAAGGAAGAAATTCCAAAGAGAGGAATTAAAACTGGAGGGAAAAAAAGATTTGCAAGAAGAAAATATTGCTACATAATAATAATATTATAGAGTGTAGTTTAGTAATATTAAAGAGGAAATGTTGTAATAACAATAGAACAGTTATACTCTAAGGTACAGTATAGAGGAAATATAATAGTAATTGATAGTATAATAGAGTATATTGTTATAGTAATATGGTAGTAATTAGCATAGTAATATAGAAATAATAGCAATAAAATACAGGATAGAGGCAATAGAAAACACTCACATAGAGATCTGTAAGTTTCATATTTCACTTTTACATCTTTTTTTTTTCAGCAGAGCTGAAGAAGCTTCTTAGATGAGAAGCAAAGTCTTCAAAGAAAAACCAGAAAGTTCAGTTGCCTCTTCAAAAAAAGCACCTTTGGGACGTTCATACAGTAAGTTAAGATTATAATGTAATTACTTGCATTATGATGTCATTTCTTTTTTACATTGGCATATCACCTATTGGATTATATTTATGAGAAAAATGAAAAAGTATCCAACTTTGTTATTGTTGTTGGGTCAAGCATTCTTTGTACATTAGTAGAATTCAGTGAAGTTCTGGTAACAACCATGGGCAAAGTTAGATAAATGTTCAGTGGCAAAGAAATGCAAAAGTTCAGAAAACCTAAAAGGGGGGAAATAATTTCACAGAACTAAGATAGCAAAAGGAAATCTTTACTTTAATTATTGTTGTCAATATCCTTTATCATCACATCTTGATTTATAATCAAATATTGTATCTCCCTTGGTTTATTCACCTGACTTTTCAAGCACACTACTCAATGTACTTCTATTTTCTTGGGCTCAATAGTAAACTTCCATTTTCCTTTACTTGCCATAAACTTTGAATTGTCATGTTTAGTTGTTAAACTACAGCTGAGGTCAGTCATGTATCTACTCAAACTTTATCTTTAATAACTTAGATGGCAATTAAATTTGGACTTATCATATAAATAGCAGCATCTTCTAACAGGATGGTTCCAGATAATTTTAAGAGGCAAGGGTTAGGTCATTTTTAGGAGGAACTCTACCTTAGTTCCAGCGTGCCACATAATTTCTGACTAATCTTAAATTTTCCATTCTTGTTCCTCAATGACCTACAGTGGAAAGTGAACAGCGTGATTTATTTATCACATTTAGAAATCGCCCATCTTCTCCACAGAGCAATTCTGGGCAAATTATGTCACCGTTGGCACTGGTTATGACCTTTAAAGCCCTACATGGCTTAGGACAGGGTTACTTTTGAGACCGCCTTCTACTGCCATATGCCTCCCAGCGCCCCATTAGATCCCACAGAGTTGGCCTCCTACAGGTCCTGTCAGCTAAACTATGTTGGCTGGCGGGTCCACGGGGGACAGCCTTCTCTGTGGCTGCGCCGGCCCTCGGGAACCAGCTGTCCCCGGGGATTCGGATCATCCCTGACCTGTTGACCTTCCGCTGAGCTGTTAAGATCTGGCTATGCCAACAGGCTTGGGGCTAATGATTTTTAATGTTTTTCTTTTGAATGTGTTTTAATTTTAAACTGTTTTTTTATCTTTTGTATGTTTTTAAATGTTGTAAGCCGCCCAGAGTCCCTTGGGAGTTGGGCGGCCTAGAAATTTTAATAATAAATAA
>JANHJO010008551.1:16606-27100 GCA_032468235.1 Pseudoxyrhopus heterurus | reverse complement strand
CCTCAGCCAGCAAAGCAAAGCTGGCTGGGGAATTCTGGGAGTTGAAGTCCACAAGTCTTAAAGTTGCCAAGGTTGGAGACCCCTGACCTATATTCTTTCTTGGTACAAATATACAATAGATTCTTTCTCTTGTGTACACTAACTTACAGTAATTAATACTAACGTTTTTTGTCCCTTTGAGTCACTCTTGACTCCTGATGACATGTCCCTAGAGGTTTTTTGGCAAAATTTTCATAAGTGGTTTGCCATTACTTTCTTCCTAGGGCTGAGCAAGAATGACTGGTCCAAAGTCACTGAGCTGGCTTTATGTCAACTAGTTCTAGAAACTAGAACTCATGATCTTTTAGTTTCTAGCCTTCGGCCTTAATCATTACTGGTGCTTCAAAACACTAACTTATTGGCGTATTATTGTCAGGCATATATATGAATGCTCTCAGTTGTAGAAATAAATTTCTACAGCAAATGTAATTTCCAGGCATTCTTTCCAAATGTGATCCTTGCCAGATGTAATCCTCAACACCCATGACCTGATCGGGTATTATGGATTTTGAACTCCAATACAAGGAATAATGCAGTTCTTGAGGATTTTATGCTGTTCTAAATTTAACTAGATTAGGTGCATGTAAAAAAGTTTGCCACTTCATATAACAGACATACAAAATATAGAAGAGTGATATTAATAAAATGAAACTCAGTTAAACCATGGACAGCTGTACTTAATTATGCAGATATATGAGGCAAGAGAATGAAACAATATAAAAGGTTTAGCTGAGAAACACTAGACATCGATGAAACGTCAACACATTGCCTTATTATTTACTCAAGTTTTATCAACACAAAATAGTTTAAGAGGAAATGTTGCTGATATATAACTCGAAGGGTTTTTGAATGAACAATGTAATCCTTTACAGTGAATTTGTATCCCAAGATTACACAGGACAATAATATTTATGGAAAATAATGGACATAAACTAAGTTGTTTATTGACTGTAAAAGTAGGAATACGATCTGTAGATCTTAATAGGATTCTTAATGAGATTTCTTATCAACTATTTGATGAAGATGGATACATCTTTACTGAAATCCCCAGGCCATGGATACACATCTTTCAGTCCTATTAGCACATAAAAATACCTTTTTCTTTTAGCAAGTCATTAAAAAATATAAACACTCATAGTCAACATGCATTTTCAGATGCATATTGTAAAGAACATAGGGATTTATGATAGAGCTCCCAGTAACCAACAATGTAATGTGTAAATTGTGAATTTGTAAAGCATTCTTACAAATCTACAAATAATAACCTACAATTTATTCCTCATATACTGTATTTTGCATTAACTTCTTAAATATCAAGCATGTAATTATGTAGAAATCTGAACTTTCTGAGATGTGATTTTAACAGTGTTTTGTTTTGTAGACTTTTTCTTCAGTTACAAAATCTTAATTTAGCCAAATAGAACCTCTATACCTCCTCTCCAAATTTCTCTTTCAGTACTTTCCCCAATTTTAAAAAATACTTTTGCACAACCCTTATCAAACTATCTTTCTGAAATTTTATATATTTTATGCATGAAGAAGAAAAGGTTTCTGCTATAATTCTTTTCAAAAAATTCCCAAAATGCAGCCAAGTTCCAAGTGATTTTCTGATCATCACTGATCTTGAGCACACTAATTCTAAAATCTCTGTATTTTTTTTCTAAAACCAATTAATCTTTATCTACAAGTAAATATTTACTGCTTCTGCAAATTTCAGCCCATTCTGTTTCTATATTTATGCTTTTCCCATCCTGCTCAGACATACATGTAGAATTCACTTTGGATGGTGTTCCAAGTCAATGGACAATTATTACTTTCTTATTCTTTGTGTGTGTATATGTGTGTGTGTGTATATGAGAGAGAGACAGTATGACTAGATTAGTGGACCAAGGGATTCCTACGGCTGTAGCGTACTTAAGACTTCTGTAAGGCATTTGATAAAGTAAGCCTTCTTGATAAAACTTAAATATGGGATGGATTATATCAGTATCAGATGGATTCACAGTTGGCTGAACAACTGTAGCCAACACATTGTCCTTAATGGGTTTATGTCTACAGCAAGGGAGGTAAGTAGTGGAATATCACAGAAAGGTTCTAACTTGGGTTCAATACTCTTCAGCATTAAATATTTAAATAAGAGAATAGAAAGAATGCTCATACAATCTGTGAATTACACAAAGCTAGAGAGATTTGCAACATCCCAGAATCTTGGTTCAAGATTCAACTCTTGTTAGACTTGAGCACTGAGCTCTATCTAACATAATGTTCAATGGTAAAAAATGTAAGGTTTTGCACTTAAGGCAGGAAAAACCAGATGTATAGGTACAAACTAAATGGTATAAGACTTAGCAGTAATGCTTGTGAAAATGTTATGGGAGTCTTGGTGGACCATAGATTAAACATGAACTAGAAATATGCTGCACTGTGAAGAGCCAATGCAGTTTAGGACTGTATCAATAGAGATATAAGGCCCAGGGAAGCAACAGTATTGCATTATGTCACACAGGTCAGATCACACCTAGAATAATGTTCCCAGTTTTCATTGCCACATTACAAAAAGGACATTGAGAAAGTGGTTAATAGTTGGGAGAGGAGAGCAACAAGAATGGCAAAAATTTGGATGCTAAATCCTATGAAAAGCTGATAAACCTGAAGAACAGAAGGCTCAAGGGAGACAGGATAGCAGTCTTCCAATACATGGAGAAGAAGGTATAGATTTATTCTCCAGAGTACCTAAGATTAAGGTAAGAACCAAATGCTCAAATACAGATAGAAAAGATTGAAAATTAAAATTAGGAGGAATTTCCTCACTATTGAGCAGTGAAATATCCTGCTTTCTGAAGTTGTGGGAACAACACCACTAAAGGTGAAGATTGAACAGCCATTTGTTCAGAATGATACAACACAAGGATTCCTGCACTGGGCAGGGAGTGGATTAGATAACCTTCAACATCTCTTCCAATTCTATGATGCTATGAACTGTTGACTCAGGCCAAATTCATATGGATTATTTGTTATCTGTGGAGGAGGAACAGCACTGAAAAAAAAGCTAGATGTAGCACATACGAGGGAAGCAAAATATTTGGCAGGACAGGCAGAGTTTAAGATAATATAAAGGTTAGAAATAATGATGGTGGGATAAGGCCTAGAATGGAAATGCAGAGATGAAGAGGGGAAAGGTGTCACCAAATAAAGACAAAATGCATGGTGAGCAGAATTTTGACAAGGCACAGATCATCCAACATGGGCAAATGTGCAATGAAAAATTAAAACAGCAGCAGTAAAAACATCAGAAGATAGGTTTCAATGAAGGGAAATAGCTTGAGGGATAACATTACTGTCTGTGACTGTTTAATAGGGGGTGGAAGGGAGTAAGGGGCAGCTTTAGAGGAAAACAGGAGATGGGACCCAAGGAGTTTAGGTAAGAGGGAGTGATATATAATGAATAGGGTGGGGTTGAATGTGTGCCGTAATGTTTGAAACAGGAATCTTACATCAAAGAGTTTTAAGCAATCAGGTGAAATACTGCCTCTTTGGAGACCTCACATTGGCTGGGAGGACTCATAGAAAACTAAATTGATATAACTTTATCAAGAAAAAATAAATTAATAAGCAATAATGCTATAGAATTTACATAGCCATTTTACATTCGTTTACTATGACATCTTTTCACTTTTAAGATGATGCAACATAACAGTGCTTTATGCTGAAATGGCATAAGCTGTGGGCGGAATGACAAGATGGAGCAGTCTAGTATCCCTGTGTAGCCCACAACTGCAATCCCACTTTGAAGTGCCACTGAGCCCCAAGTACTGACCGCTAGTTGAGAAGATTCCTGTGCATAGGCTTTTAGCAATAAATCAGACCTGGTCTTTCATGCCTGACATTAACTAATTTTTCAAACATTTTATTGGAGAAAAAAAATCATATGTATATATGTATGTATGTATGTGTATTATTCTTAATGCAGTTGTCCCTGGATATTTAAATTAGGCTTCACTTCTACTGCAAATCATCCACTACTATGTGTTTTGTACTTAAGAGTCCAGCTAAATCAAATCAAATGTCCCTTTAATCCAATATGCGGTTCCTTATAGGGACCAACCAAATACTTCTACAATACTTCAATCAAAATATAAAAGCATTTGATAATAACACAGGAAATATAACCTGATATTCTATTATTTATTCAATAGTGAATCTGTCTAACGCAAAGAAAATTAAAAGAAATTAACTAATATTCTTGGGTGATATCTTTGTTTGCAAATGAGTAATTGTTTTTTTTCTCTTACTGAGATCTATAACACTTTAACGTATAGTAATTAGAATATAACATTTATTATATGAGTACAGGTAAGAGTAACTATTTACTAGTTATTACTAGCCCTGGAAGATATTGCTCTAAGTGTCTACCATTTTAAAGAAGAAAATACTAAGAATATTATAATACCATCTAATCACTAGATTATATGTCAGGACTTGAATCAATACAAAGAAGTGTTGCAAAGTAATTTATGTATTTTTTTTTAATTAACATTCTATTATTTGGTAGAATCAAAAGATGTTGTAAATATTTACAGTTATTTCCTAAGTGCCATAAAATAAAAAAAATGAAACTGAATATTCTAGGTTGATTTTATTCTGTATTTCTCCAATTCCTGCAATTAGTTATGCCGTGAATTTTCCATATAAATTTCAATGATGCAATCCTGAAACAGGGATGCACCTACAAACAGCTTAGGATTATGCCCAATGTAAAAAAATCACCATAAACAAAATTGGAACAGCAGTAACTAATACATTAGTTGCAGAACAGCTGTCTCCTTTGCTGAACAAGATAGTGCAGCCCAGGGGTGTCAAACTCGCGTCGTCACGGGACATATAGTGACTTTTCCCCTTCACTAAACCGGGTGTAGGTGTGGCCAGTGTGTGATGCATCCAGCCCGTGGGCCGAGAGTTTGACAGCCCTTGGGTAGCCTTTTCAAATTGTTGTATTTGCAAGGAATTTTGGAAATTGTAGTCTCTATGTCTGGGGCTCAAGAGATTGGAAAAGAGCTGATTTACAGACAGAGCTTTTGAAACAAGCCATTAGCTGCGGTTTCTGAAGGCTGGGTCATTATTTTATTATTTGGGAAGGCGTCAAGGTGGAATTATGAAGTCAATAATGAAGGGCAAGTATCTTTCAACTTGTAAACCAAAAGTTATGGAACTGGAAGATGTAGATATCTCCTAAATTGACAATATGAGTTACCAGAAAGAATGGAGGCAAAAAATCAAAGAATTTCATTGAGAAATCTTTTTTATTTTCATCAATACAAAAAGTATCCTGAATGTGTCCAATAATCCAATGGCAAAAGCCTGTATTAATATAGTGTACAATGTTTTATTCTGATTGGAATACTAGTAAAGGATTTCTATAACTTGAGTCTAACTACTATATATTAGCAATAGCACTTAGAGTTATATACCGCTCTATTGTGATTTACAGCACTGAGTAGTTTACAGTGCCAGCAATTTTCCCCAACAATCTGGGATCTCATTTTACTGACCTCAGAAGGATGAAAGGCTGAGTCAACCTTGAGTCAGTCAGGATCGAACTCCTGGCTGTGGACAGAATTAGCCTGCAATACCGCATTTTAACCACTGCAACCCCATGGCTTTGACCTGACATGTTTCATCCAGAAATGTTACAACCAGAAATGTAAAGAAATCAAACAAGTTATTTACTTCTTCCTGCTTTCTAGCCTAATTTTTTGTTTTGTATAATAAAATACTTGATATCCTACAAAATTAGATTTGATAGCAGCAAAATATTGCTCCTAAATATTGCTGTCTGGAACCATTTTAACTTTTAAAACCCTTGAAGTTAGGATTTGACTATCCAAAAACTTGATTGTTGTTGTTTTCTAATATTGTTATTATTATTACACTATCTCATCTGATCTTTAAAAAATTCCTGAGGTTTTCCAAAAGTCACAAATACTCACTGAACCTATTTGTCCAGACATGTAAGAAAAGGTTTTTTTCTTATGTTGCTCTCCAAGTACAAAATGTCCTTCATCCAAGGTATCTCTTGCCACTAATCATGCCACTAATGTTCCCTTTTAAATAATCTTTAAATTCTATTGTTCTAACTTCATGGTTTTATTTCAAATTATTTATGCAATAGTTTGGTGTTCTTAGCAAAAAGATGTCCCAAAATATTAATAAATTAACTATTCAGATTATAGGATTTATATAATGCATTTTAAATAGGACCCTAATCGTGTTTTTCACATTAAGGATCCATACCCGTTGAACTTCAACAAAGATCTATTACTGTACAAGCTGCTCTCAGACCATCATTCTTGGATTCTTACTATTTCAGTTGAGAGTCTGCAGACTGCTGTCATCTGTGAAACATTAGCCACATTTTTCTATTTATTTGGCTTGAATTTCAAACTGACTTTTCTTATGTTTTTGTATACTGGAAGATTTGCATATTACTTTGCAAACTCTATTTGGCTTAATAAAGGCCAAAGGCCATTACCCTTACCATGGATTGCTTTTAAAAAAAGAATTAAAAACATTAAGTTCAATAGCCTTTACTTTCAATGATCAGATGCTTTCAAACAACCGGGTACATATTTTATAAAAACTTCATTTCAAGTTATGGTTCCATGTATATAAAATCTGTTGAGTGCAGCACCACCTGACTTTGGCTGATCTCAAAAAAAGTAAAGCAGACCCTGTTTGTATTCAGAGTTGAGAGACTACCAGGAAATCCCAGGGCTATAGGTTAATCTGGGGAGTAAAAAGAATTCAAGATGACAATACAGTACAACATAACTTCCATACTGTTGTCAAGGGAAAAAAACATGGATGTGTTCACATAATCATCATGAGTAGAACCTGACTAAATAAAATCATTATTTTTTTTAACAATGAAGAATTATATTATAGACTCAATAAAAAAGCTTTCCTTTCTTTTTATGATCTACGTTCTTTCTGAATGTGGATCAGAATATAAATGGAAAAAGTCTTTGTTTAAAGTGTTGTTTAAACTCCCCACTTTAGTTAATAGTTCTGCTATTTCTTGGTAGCTTCCCATCCAATTAGTGACTAGGTTTGATCCTGCTTAGCTTGTTAAGACTACCCATGGTCAGTTATGTGCTGCCCTTTAACTTCAGTACGTCAAAAGAGAAAATAAAAGTTGGAAACAAATGATAAATATATCTTTATTAAATGATAACTAGAATATAGGTCTTCTGCTGAATAAAATTCATGTCAAATACAGCAGATAAATAACATTAAGGAAAGGGTAATTTTTGGATTACTCTCCAATCCTAGAAAATCTACTTGGAGTTAAGGGAAGCTTTTGTTAATTTCTGCAAAGTTTGTTCTCAGATTAACATGTCTAGAATCATTCTGACACATAGGCTAAAAACAGAGTGAATACTGTATGTTGTGTTTTAAATCTAACAGGCCAAAAAATTTTCAGATGTTTGAAGAAACCCTCAAGAAAAAAATTCAAATTTTCTGTTCCTCACAAAAAATCTTACTGAGATTTCTTTTAAAGGAGCCCATTACAGTTCTAAATTTACTTGTAACTTATTGAATATCAACTCCATTTGTGTAACTACCAGTTTGCTGACAATAGTCTTAATCTACCAACCTTTGGAAAGCTTAATTGGAAAGCTCTGTACGCACATAATTGAAATGTTCATAAGAAAGTTAGTGGGTTTGAACAGTCACAGTGCATTTGTTTTTAGAGAAAAAAAAACCCAAGAAAACTATAATATACTGTAAGAATTTGGCTGCATGTACCCGTCCTAGGACCCATTCCTATTTTTCCTCCAAAGAGTGGCAACTGATATATTTCTAAATGAGGCACACTATTAGAGTCAAGTTTTTAACTAGCATTAGCAATATGGACATTATTTTATCAAACAAAACTCCTTATGTTCACAAACAATGAAAACAAAAAATCTACTATTTATATATCAAATCATCTGAATTTATTAATAATAAAAAATAGACACTCAGAGACATCTGATTTTGTTACAAGACATTCTTGACATATATATGTTATGGGTTAATTTCTCAGCTATGGGTAAACATTAACATTCATATGGAAGATACCAAGTTTCCAAATGGACTTTCCACACATCCCCTTTTTCTCCAATCTGAAATTGTACCTAAAGACTATATTTTTTAATAAATCAGCAACCAAGGAACAAATGTCTAATAATGTTGATCTGCATTCCTGAATTTGGCATCCTTCAGACATGTTGGGATTATAATGTCCAAAATCCCCAGACACCCAACAAATTTTGAGAGTTGAAGTGTCATCACAACTGAAGGTATCAGCTCTGAGAAGGTTGGTGTGGACTGGTAAAGAGTACAGTAGTAACTTGCCCCAAAGGTGTTATATTCTACCTGGATCTTCTTGTGACAATACAACAAAAAGTTCAACTTCTTTATTTCACGTCTGCTTGCTCATGACAAGATTGAGTCGATGGAGCCCAAAGAGCACAGATCCTTTTCTTTGCATTATTATATTCTTTTTCTACCCATAACAATATGAACTATATAGCAGAACTTACATAAGAAAAAAGACATTTATATTGCTGAGCAGCCCCTAAATGCACAGTTTCTTTTTTCAGCTACCCACCATTTTTAATTTTTCTTAACGGAAAACATCTCTAAGACTGAGGAATTATTTCTGGGTACAAAACAGAGGCAGGCTTCAATAAAGCCATGAGCTCTTTGTGAGGTTCACACATGGCAGTCAGTTTTATAACACCACGCCTTCCAAGCAAACAGTGCTGCAGACATTTTTTCCCCCAAGCCATTATTCCTAGTTACAGCCTCCCACTTTGAATTAATTATGATGCTACAGCAGGACATACATACTCTCACCAAATGGACACCTTATTTCTACCTCCCATATGTCTTTAATAGGAGGTGGCTTGAACCCCCAAATGGCAACGGCTCCACTGATTCCTATTCTCACACCTATCTAGCTTACCAATTATAGGTGTCCCTGATCCAAAGCCTTCATCTTTCTGTACCAATAAAAGATTCTCAGTTCACAGCCAGCCTCTGGCAGAAGGCTGGATCCAGACCCTTGCTTGCCTTCCACCTAATCTGTGTTCAGATCCTGCTGCCTTTCTAGAAAAGCCATAGCTCCAGGGCAGAGGAAGGAAGGACTCCAGCCTTCCTGAGGTGGGAGCACATACTCAGAACCCTGCAGCCTGAAATCCTGTCCCCATCAACCCTAGAAGGCAGCTCCTTCGGTCCAGCTCTTTCTTTCGGGTCAGCCTTGCCAAAGTCGGGTTGGGGGTTGTGTTTTCCCTCGTCCTCTTCGCATTCCCACAACAGGCGTTTGCCGCCCTTCTCTGCCTGAAGCTCGGCATCTTGCTCTACTTCTCCTCTCTCCCTTTTCACCCAACCTCGCCTCTTTCTCTCCATTTTCGGGAAGGCGTCCACTCCACACGAAACCACCCACAGCAAGCACAAGCAGCCATTCGGCTCGCTGCAGACACGCTGCATGCTCGGAAAGGCAGGAGGAGACGGCGGGCAAACGCCAGGAGAGGAAAAAGGGCCGAGGCGGCTAAAGCGAGGCATCCTGGCATCCTACGCCCGGGATAACGCAGCTCGTTAGGGATGGAGATGGCACAATCCCGTTGCAAAAAAAATAAAGAATTAAGGAGGCGGGAAGGGGTTACAATTCTCCCTTACGGTCCCTCCTCAGCCTGCCGTTTGAACACACCTTTCATGCCAACGGAGCCAAGTTCTGATTTCCTACAACAGCTTGGCTACAGCCACGATGTGCACAACTGCACGGGAATAAATCCAAATAACACACAGCCACTATCCTTGTGAGTGCTCTCGTGTGCGCACACACACACACGCATCAGCACACCCAGGATCACCCCTTTCTTCTAGGGCTATAGGTAGACCTAAGCTCCTCCGGCGCATTTATGCCGTCCCCCTCTTTCGTCTGGGACGTAGCAAGATTGGCACGGGGGAAGGGGGGGAAGCAGCTGCCCAAAATGGGGTGACGGGCGCCGCCGAGTAAGTCTTACCCAGCAGCAGCAGCTTGAGTTCTCGGCGGGCGTCCCGCTTGTCTCGGCGGAGCTGCCTCTCGATCTCATCGTTGATCCGCCTGGCTTCCTTGGCTTCCTCGCTCAGGCAGCACGCCATGATGGACTCCAGAGTCATTCTTCCGAGCTGGTTCAGGCGCAGCCCCCCCTCCCGCCCCCCGAAAACACGCAGACCCCGAGCCACAAAGCCGCGAGCGCCAGAAAGCCCTCCCGCTCCTCAGCCGAAGCGCCCCTCCCGTCGGCAGGCGCGGGCAAAGGCAAGGCGTAGAAACAGGATCTCTTTCATTATGACGACTGCCGCCGAAAGGTTGAAACGCTGTCGGGGAGAGATAACTCCTCACTCTGGGCTTGGATCCGGCCACTTGGG
>JANHJO010008551.1:0-16240 GCA_032468235.1 Pseudoxyrhopus heterurus | reverse complement strand
GAGACGCGTAGGCACCTCCGCGCCGGGCCCCCCCCCGCCCCGGGCAGGTATCCCCCACCTACCCCCCAAGCCTGCCTTTAGAAGCCCTCGCCGCTTCCGAGTCCTCCTCCCCCTTCAATCCTGCGCCAAACCGCGGAGAAACATCCGCCCAGGCAGAGGCAACAGTAGCAGCAGCCAAGCGCGCTGCCCGGCAGAAAGCTAAAGCGCCCTGCCTGCAAACCACTCCGCTTTCCTACCCCTCCCTCTATTCCTGCGCTGCTGCCGCCGCCTCTCGGCTTCCTCTCCCGACTCTCTAGCAAGCCGTGCGGCTCTTCCCTTCTCCGTCTGGAAGCCCTAACGACTGCGCCCGAAGCCGCCCCCCTCTCCGAGCCCGTCCATTTCCTTCGCTTTCTCCCCGCTTCCCCCCGCTGCCTTTTCCCGAACGCGGCGGCCCCCAAGCGTCGCGCGCAGGGCTTCTCCCCTGGCCCCGAGAAACCCTCCGGGCTGCTTGTTGGAAAGTCAACTTCCCTCGCTAGGAGCCTGAGGGCGAAGAGAGAGGGAGAGAGAGAGAGAGAGAGAGAGATGGCTGCGCTTGCTTGTCTTCGAAGGCGGCGGCGGCGGCGGCAGCCAGAGAGGGCCAGCTCTTCCTTTCTCGGTTCCGCCTTTCCTTTGGTGTAAGAAACGGGGGTGGGTACCGCGGGCGGGGGGGGGCAGGTAATGGGGTGGCAGAGACTGGTGCATATACTGTGCAGCCAGCCAGACGGATTTCAGTAGCTCAGCTCTCCGGGCGTGGTAAGGCAGGAATATGGCGGATCTTTTCTCTTGCTTTCTGTTCTGCGCGCGCCCCCCTCCCCCCCGAAATGAAATCCCAGGGAAGTGGAAGCTTCACACCCGCCGCCTCGCACTGCAGCGCCCGCAGTCACAGAGGGAGGACCGAACCCTTTCTCCCCACCCCCGCGAGGCGCTGCAAATAATGCATTACTATGAGCGTCGCTATTATTCTCTAGGGCAGGGGGCTGCCGCTTGAGAAAACGGGAAACCTTCGAATTAATAGTTTTAAATCTCGTCTCCCCTTCTTCAGCTCTATATTCCTTTCTCTGCCCTTTCCACGACTTCGCGTGTGCGGCGAACCTTCGCTTTCTCTTATTTTTAAAAGGATCTGGGACGCTGTTGAGAAAGGAGGCTTAATGCAATCAGGCGAAGCTGAGATGAATTGCGTGGGGATAAATCCAGTTTTTCAGAAATATTATGTCTGAGGTTAGAGGAGCGACCAAGGGAATTGCATGATTATCGCCTGCTATTATTTTGATATTTGTTAGATTTATATCCTACCTTTCCTGCTCCATGCAGTATGGCTAGCACTCCTATAAGATTTCCTGACAACAACCCTGTGAGGTAGATTGGAAACTGCGTGACCCAAAGTTACTTGATCTGAACACAGACTTTTTCCTCAGTACTGGGAATAACAGTAATTGAACTGCATTGGTTCATTATTTATTATATTTCCGGTGAGTAAAACAAGAGTTTATGATCCTTAAATCTCTCCACTTACCAGATGGTGAAAGTTTAAGGCAGACAATTTCCATATCTGTTTCCTTCTATGGCAACTGCCTCTGAGGACCAAAGTAGTAGCTAAGGCCTACCCTTGTATGCAGTTAGGATAGATTCTTGTGTAAAAAATAAAATAAAATAATTAGCCTGAGATTGACAAACATAAATTACTACTGGGTGGACCTAATCTGCTTTACTTTTTTCTTTTGGAAACTAGAATCCTGCAAATGACTGAACGAAGAGAATCAGAGTATATAAATGCTTACTTGAAGATTATGGCTCCAGAAAGAGTTGTAGCTGTTTTGATCTCCAAAATCTTGGTCTGCAAAAATTACAGACATTAGAATAATCTTAAAACCTCTGCCATTGTCAACCGTTAATGTTGTTACAGTATGAGCACAGCAATCAAAAATTTGACACCCCTATGTAAGAAAGTGATTCTTACACAGAGAGCCAATTTTTGCAAGTGAATTACCTCATTATTTTCATGTGAAGATGCAGTACAGATGGGCCCATGAAATTGGAAGGAGTTGAGCTTAATTTGAAGGATATTTTATCTTCACATCTTACATGGCCTTCCACATGTTATATAATTATGAGTAAACTGGACTCAGTTAATTAACAATTTCATAACTTTATTTGGTTTAGAAGTAAGATAAGCATGAGAGGAACATGTATTTACAAAATATATGAAATGGGACATGCAAGATTTTTTGTTTTCTACCTATAAGAAATTGATCAAACTTCTCTTGATTTGTGCTGTTGCTGGGCAACATCAGTGTAGAGCTGCCACTTTAGGTCTGTTCTCTAAGTGACCTGCTACTATTCTTAGACTCTAGAGTTAGTCCATAGTTTAGATCTTTTTTTTTTTTTGTAAGAAAGAAAAATGCCCAACACCAATATATTATTTGAAAGAGCAAAATTAAGGGAACATATAATTTCAGGGTGACATTACAATCTGAATCTGTATGAAAATTTCTGTGGCTACCTGCCCAAAAAATTGTATTGAAATAAATTTATTGCTCTGCAGTTGGGGAATCTGTGTGTGTGTGTGTGTGTGTACACAAAATTGTCAAAAGTTCAATAGAGATCACAAAGTTACATTTTATGTTTCATGTTTAAGTGCCAAACATAAGTATAAACCATTCCCACATTATGCTGGAGTAAAGTTTCAACAAATTTAGGCTTCACCAATCACTATCCTGATGAATTAAAACAAATTGGAGCATAAACATTAACAATGAGCAGTGGTGATAAACAGCATTAGAACTGTGGTAATAAAACTAATGATAAAAGGTATCTTCTATGTCAAATTGTGGAATCCTGAGCAAATTATGAAAATATTTTATATTTTTGTTTGGAAAAAAGTTAGTATGGCTTACATACTGTACATGGTATACATGCACGTAAGAATTGAGCCTCTTGTAAAAAGCTTGAAAAAACATGGTGTATTATAGACCTCTTAAAAGGGCACAGAACAAGGAAATAGAATGCTTACATATCTATGCAGACTCATGATTGATTATCTCTTGATGTGATCTGTCCTCATTCCTGTTCTGCCCATTGCAGCTTGGTTCCTGGTCATTAGCTCTGCTGGTGGGAGTTGATGAGAGTCGGAAACCAACAATATGAAAAGAAGACCTTTACCATTTTAAAATTTATTACATGTATTTATAGATTGGTTGGCTAAAGTCCACTCATTTAATCACAACAAGAGAAAACATCCAGAATCTAGATTCATTAGGGTTTGGTCTCAAAAGAACAATCTAATGATAACATATACAAATATTTAGCATTGTTAAGTTCTTCCTTTTTATTGAAGTATCAATTCTAAGGCATCTTCTCTAACCTAGGACTTTCAAATTAATACCAGCAGGGAGATTGGAATGAGATCCGATTTTCAACTTTTCAACTAGTATTGATGCTTTTGTTTGTGACAGCAATTTAAATGTGGAATATTTATGAGCAACACTTATTTTCATAGTATAAAAAAATAAAACATCACTTAGTGATCTTAGCAGCATGTAGCTATAAGAAACAATTAGGTTGGTTTGCTTTCTCTGGTAGGATAGTAGCTGTAACCATATTTAGCTTAGTTCAAAAGAAATGTGATTTCTACAAAGTTCCTAATGGGATGAATCCAAAAAAGATTTTCTGGATTCAGTTTTGTTGTGTAGTTCTTTTCTATAAATCCCGCTGTGACCCGTTTTACATTTATTTCCTATATTTGCCATTCTTCCTCTTCTCATTTTCTTCATTTTTTTGTTCCAGATAGAAATCCTCCATGCCCTTTTTTTTGTTTGTGCACCTCTTAGGTACCATGCAAACTGATTGTAAAGTATTATTTATTCCTGTAGTTATCTTCATTAAGAGTATTAAGTTTTTTTTCAGGGGACTCATAGAAATGTGTTTTCACACAGTATTGGCAACTATCATGTAATAGCTTGTTGTTTAGAAACAGCCTTACCATTTATGCCAAGACTAACTCTTCCTTTAGGGTCAGCTTGGGACTGCATGGCCTCCATGACAACCATAGAGATATCTCCACTAATAACTAGCCAGATACGTGAGGCAAGGCACACTCTGGGTTTGTTTTTTTCCACTTCCCGGCAAGAGCTGTAAGACATTCTCTTTGGGCTGATTTGTACCACTTAAGGGTAAAAGGCTAATGTGAGGTGTAGATTAATATATTCATATTACAGAGAAGATTTGCCCTTTTTTAAACAAATAATTTATTTTAAGGTATTGATTTTCTTGCAAAGTTCTTTAGATATGATGGGAACATACAATTATGCCTATTTTCTTTATATTATGTCACTTTTCCTCCAATTTGCTAAACTTACTGAGCTTTATATTATTGAACTGAATACCAGGTCTATTGTGAACTCAATTACACAAACTTTCTAAGAGTGTGTACCAAGGGCCTTCCTCCCAAGGAAGAATAATTGTGTTTTTGTACAAATGATGGATATCACATTCCTTTTCAAGATTCACTAATGTGACATTTACTTAATAATAATTTATTTCAAACTTTTTTTAGTCTTCTAAAATGGCTTGACATGGCTGGAATTGTTTAAGCATGGCTTGCTGAATATGCCACAAGTAGGTGGGTTCACATCACATGCTAAGCTGTAATAGTTGGGTTCCCAGGTTATAGTTTAGCATTGATATGTGAACTTGGCCATTGTCTTTTAATGAAGGAGTTCTATGGAATCAGAAGGAGTAGGTGCACAAATGTTTGTGATCCCTCAGTTACAGGAACATGAATACCCATATCTGCATTGATCACTGATAGAAGGGAAACAGATTCTTTTTAGTAGTATAATTGGAAGGCAATTTAGTCCACACGTTTCTTCATTAAACTAAACTTTAGAAACAACGGTTTGTCATCATTAAGTGAAAAACTATGTGCATATTAAGTGAGGACATCATGTGGTCACTATTTGCAACCTGCCAACTTTCCCAACCTTGAATGGTCTCTCTAAGAGTGGTCAGTAAGTGAGGACCACCTGTACTTGGTCATTAAACTACTGAAAACATCAGTTGGTGGTTCTGAAAGATTTGGGCTATTGTCTACTTTTTTGTTTTTGCATTTGATTTTTATACATATGGGTTTCAACACTGGTTGGTTCTGCACGTTACAGTACACTAAACCATCATGTGGTTTGTTTGATTATGCAACATGATGTCTAAACAGAATCAACTGATGGCCCCAAAGATGGAGATGTTTTTTAGATTATATTTCAGATGACAAGAAGATCCAAGCCAGGATTGCCTCTATTCATCCTAACTGAACTCACAAGTAAAGTATACTAGACTAATCTGGAAAAAGTGTCCTCATCTCCATTCACTCCACTTTGATATGCTCTGACACTAGACTAGAATAGGAATTACTTTGTGAGATAGGATTCTGGAATCTCTCTCTTTATTCATAAGATTTGTATTCTGCTTTTCTCAAATATATATCTACTCAAGACAGTTTATTATAACTAAATCACAATAGGGAATTAAAATTTTATTGTTATTGTTAACCTTGTAAGTAAAAATTCTGCTTAATTAAGCCTGTTTTTTGCAAAAGCAAATAACGGAGAAAATCTTTTAGTAGGACAACCTGTTAAAATATTAACGAAGACATGAGGACATAAGTTTGCTTTCAGCTAGTTTCTTCTTTAGATGGGACCATTGGGACATAGAGAAGGTCTTTACTGCTTCACGTAGTGAATAGGTGGGCTGTGTTGCAAAGTGGTAGGCTCTTAAGAAGAACTAAATTTGTTCTTTATTGTTCTAAATGTGCCCATAATTGGAATGCAAAAGTTAACTATGGAATGTACAAATACAAATAGTCCTTACAAGTGGTCATACTTACGGTCTTAGATCAGGAGAGCAAAAATCCTGCAGCTCCTATCAAGGATTTCCTTCCCGTGTATGGAGAGGAGGGGAAATCCTTTGGCAGGCTGCAGAAACAGAACTAACCATAACCCATTCTGGCAGCCTGACAAAGGATTTCCCTTCCATGCATCTGGCAGGCAATCCTTTTACTCACTAACAACCAGGAGGATTTCAGGTGCAGAGCTGAAATCCTTAGTCGGCAGACCTTTCATTCTGGCTGCTTAATGACCTGGAAGATCTTTTAATGACCACAACTGGGAGTGCCAGGTGTGTGGTCTCACTTAACAACTGCTTCACTCAGTGCCCATGATTCTGGTCTCAATTATGGTCATTAATACCAAACTGAATTCACGTGAATGAATTCCAGATGAATTTTACATAAGAAAGCAATAGTTCAAGATTATCAGTTTTAACATCTTTTTTAAAAAGAGGATCATAATTAATGAACAATAAATTATGAGAAAGGCTTCTACTCATACCTTTAAGAAAGCTGGGATGAAAGTAGGCAGTAAGATGTTTACAGTAGAGGAGCTGCAGCTAGTGAGGAGATTGCTTACAAAAGGTCCCAAATGGTGATTTTCCATAGTTGCATAATTCCATCAATTTAGTGCTATAATGTGAAATTGAAAGCATGAAACACACAGGAAATAGCCCTGCACGATAAGGTACTTTTTGTGTTTTGCTGGAAGTCACATTGTACTGCTGGCTCAGACAGCTGTTCATTGAAATGAAATGCTGGAAGTAGAAAGACAAGTAACAGAAAAACCCGGCCACTTGAAGAAGGGAGGCTACAATACAGGTAGTCCTTGACTTACCACAGTTCATTTAGTGACTGTTTAAAGTTACAAAGGCACCGAATAAAGTAACTAATGACCATTTTTCACAGTTACAACCTTTACAGAATCCCATGGTCATATGATCAGATGCTTGGCAACTGGTTCATATTTATGACAGTTGGAGTCTCCCAGGGTCATGTGATCACCTTTTGTAATCTTCTGATAAGCAAACTTAATGAAGCCAGATTCAATTAACAACCAGGTTATTAACTTAATAACTGCAGAGATTCACTTAACAACTTGTGGCAAGGAATGTCATAAAATTGAGCAAAACTTATTTAACCAACATCTCACTTAACAACAGAAATTTTAGGCTCAATTGTGGTTGTAAGTTGAGTTCTACCTGTAAATGCAGATTAGAACTTAGCATGTTAAACCAAAAGGATTTTTCAAACTTAGCAACTTTATGATGTGTTGACTTCATAGCTGGGAAATTCTGGGAGATAAAGCCCATACATCTTAAAGCTGCCAAGTTTGAAACACACTGCACTAAAGTAGGGTAGGTTCAATAAAGTTCCACTGAAAACAGTGAAGAAATCTTAGTCATGATATTGATTTGTGTAGAAATTAGATAACTAATTTACTCTATATTCAATGCAATAAATTTAGACATTTCTAGAATGGCAGAGGGGTAGTTTTAAGGTATATATCCATTATTTGCATTGAAAGTAGCTCAGATATGAGTATTTCTGCTTGGTTTACCATGCATTTTAAATCTGATTCATAAAAGAAGTACACACTGAGGGAGCAAATGGCCAATGGCTTTGTATGCTATTTCATTTGGGTGAACTAAATATGTTGCAATTAAATTAAATACACATATACATATTATTTAGGTTATTATCCCATCTCAACATAGAGATTCTAGTAATATTAGAGTGTCTAACAATATTAAAAACATGCCAACAATGTAACACAAAAGATGACTACACCTTGAATTGTACATGAAGACTTCAGCATACCCAAAACTTCATGCACTGATGGCTTCTGGACTAGTTGCTGCTTCTGAATGCTCTTCAAGGGTAGTCCCACGTAGATCACATTTCTATAGTCCAACTGGGAGGTGATTAAGGCTATAGACAGTGCAACAAGAAGAATAAGCAAAGGATCACAATGTACACTGATTCATATATAGATAATCTATGGCCCAGAATTATCTGTGATCCCCATAAATCTCTTTTATGGCCCATGGTACTGTATCTAGTGCAGTTTTTTGAAGCAAGAAGCAGACAAAAGATCATGACAATATTTATTTGCAGTTAGTTCTCATTTAAGATCTCAGCAACTGAAGTTGCAATAGCACTGAAGAAGGGATACTTAGGACAGGTCCTGGTAGTTGTAGTCTTGCATGCCCATTTTGGCTAGACACATAATAAAGTATTGGCTTTTATTTATGAATGGGTTGATAGCCTTGATTCCAGGAAAAAAAAAATCAGAGATAAGGCTCTTTTTTTGGACAGAGAGAAGTATTTATAGGTAAGATTACTTCATTGCATGATCAGACTGCTTATACTTTTCTGATTGCTATTGCAGCACTTTCCTTTACTTAAGAGGCTATATGTTATCTAGTACTTCAGCCATGAAGCAGAGTGTGAAACGTAAGCCCTCTACTCTTTTTTGTAGCTTTATAGATGTCTCCACTTGCACTGTCAAGTTATAGTGGCACAACTGCCAAAAGTAGGAGTTTTCCACCTAAAACACAATAAGGTTAGTGAAAGCTGTGGAATAGACCCAAATCCCCCCAAATCCCCCCAACTATTAACAAAAGCTAAGAAAGCAGCTCTTGAAAATCTGATATGTATTAAATCAACTTGCCCTCTGTGACCACTCCATTCATTTCTGAAGCATGTTGCTTCCTAGAAACATTTTTTGTTTATTAAATAAAAACTGTTTTACATGCTTTGGTAAAAGCTAGCCATATTCCATTGTAATCATCCATGTGTAACCTAGATATATAGGCAATTCATTGATTAAATATAAATAACACCAGGTCTTCAATTTATTCAGTAATTAGGGTCATAAACTTGTCTTTCCAATTGCCAATTATAAGAGCACAGAGAATCCTTCCATCATCCAGTTATCAGTTTCCATGTAGTTAGTAAAAGGAACGTGTATGTCTGAAAATATTAAACTTCATCTCAAAGTCACATTCATCCATATCACTAATTCTTCCCAGAATACAGTAAAAACATGTGTTTTACTAAAGTGTTATTTTGATGCATTTCCAACAGCATGATGATGTAATTACTGGTAATTTTCTGTACAAACAAAATGGAGCCTAATAATGCTGATGTATTTGTTATATAAGCTGCAATCTAAAATCTCACGAGGTTCAAGGAATTCCCCAATGGAAAACAGATATCTCCAGTTTCTTATTTTGGTCACTTTTTAAAATATGCATTTATTTATTGATAACAGATAACATAATTATAAAGCTGTGGTTTTTTTATTTCATGAGATTTAATTAATTCTTCTGATACACATCAGAAGAGGTTGCAAATGCTGCTGATGCAAATCAAGATGTCATTAAATTTTGTTAATGTAAACAATGCTAGTGAGAATAACCAGCACTTATCTTTTAACATAGCAAATAATAAAAATTCATTCTTATCATTCATTCACTAATGTAAGGATATAATACAAAGGTCCCGGCATCTATTATATCATTTTTAATAAACTTTAATGTATGGACTACTTCTATCACCACCAATTTAGCATAAGAAAAGGCATTAAAACACAGATTCGCTGAAATAATATCCTGCAGTTTTAATAATAAAAGAAATAGTAAATCTATTATATTTTGAACCCAAAAGAATCCAATTAATTAAAAGTATTATATATGAAAATTTCAAAAGGATCCTGGATGAAATTTTACATTAAATGGAGGTGTCCAAAATTTCTCAAAAGGTATGCATAATGTTCTAATTCAAGATCTCATATTTAACTCATAATTGCATCTTTTTCAAAGATATATTCAGAGCTGAAGAACTCAATAGAAATTAACAAATAGCATGTTAGGTTTTTGAGTATATTTTTATATGAGATTATTGTATTATATATTATATTAATTATATTATATTATTATATTATATTATTACAACACATATATAATGTACTAATATATCCAGAAAAAATCATGTGCCAGTAGCCGCAGAGCACTCCCCATCAGTTCACAGAACATCAAACAGACTGCCTTTAAACCTATTTGTTCTGTGAATATTTCTTTCAATTTTTCTTTGAATCTTTTCAGTCCTTTCTCATAAAGACATATAATCTTCTTAATAGTTGCTTTTTTCCATTGTTTTTTTCTTTTTGTCTGAGGTTGACCAATGATAGGTGTCATTCTTACAATGATATTTCTAAGCATAACACTGATCGGATTAAAAGACAACATTTTAAATATTGACAAAGCAGTTATGTTAATGTATGCTCATCTGGGTATGCATATAAATACCAGCAATCTACAAATGTCATTTTGTATTTTGGTGCCACTGCTTAAATTATTGCATAGAATTTTTTCCTGCTTGATGTGTGTGAATGCGTATACAGTATATGTTTTAAATCAGAGACCCAGTATATTAGTAGTTACAGTGCTGGACTATAACAAGAAGAGTCTTCCTTAGGCATAAAGCTGGCTAGGTGATTCTGGGCTACTCAGTCTCTTCTAACTTTAAACTGGGAAATCAAAAACATCTGTGTACCAACCCCCATTGGACCAGTTGTAGACAATGGTCTATACATTTCAAAGGACAGCTCTTTATCCTGGAGTAGATTGATCTGGGTTGACCTGGGGGTTGTGTTCTTCACAGTGTTCTGGGGTGGATACTTTTGGGGTTGTTACGTTTGTCCTTCTGGGTGCTCAGGGTTGGTTTTTTTTTCTGATATTACTGCTTTTTAAATTTTCTAATGTAACACATCAAGAGTTTGTATTACATTATAATACAAACATCGTATTAAGGCAGCCTCTAAATTTAAACAAATAAACACTATAATGAGTCTATTTCTGTATAGATACTGAAGGTAACATTTTTGCATTTGGTTTAATTTCTATACCAGTTTTTACATTGTATTGTTTAATATGCTACCTTTTTTCTTACTTTAATCCTTCGTATGATGGAAATTTACTAATATGAGCAGTTCTACTAAATCTAGCCCTAGTATTGAATAATCCAATTGCAATAAATGAGATTATTCACAACAGACAGCCTTGTATTTAGCCATAAATGGTCTGAGGTCAATCAAATTTCTGAGATTATAATGTTTTCCCTATTTAAATTTCAGAGATACTTAACATTTTATTAAACAGGCATACATAACTTATTGTGATCTATTTCTGTTTTTAAATTGTGATAACCGAGTAGAATTCTAATTACTACATGCTAGTTTTATAAACTCATAGTGCTAATGTTCATTTCATAGTAAAACATTTTCTTGAGTAGAATTCTATAGTAATTTTTAAATTACTATATTTAATACAGTAAAGAAATACATTTCAGATGCAAATTACTTTGTGTTCAAACTTAGTTAGAATTAGGTTTCTCTGATGTTAATCCAACTTACTTTTAGGGAAGAAGTGAGGGCTATATATGGCATAATCAGGGAATTTCTCCTAAAGCTTATGAACTAAAAATATTGTTCCATTGTTTGTAGCCATTCATATTCACTGCTGTTATAATCAGAAAAATGTGTTTAAAATTAATAAGCTCTACAGTGAATTACATAAAATTTCCTCTAAGTAGGATGAGATGAATTAATTTTGAAACACATTAATCAATGGTATATAGGTAGTATTCTGCATGGTAGATATACTTGAGTCTATCCCCCTGAAGAAAACAAATGTTTAGATAGATTACTTTGCTGCTATTTTTTTTTTTTGCTTATTGACAATATGTTAGTAGGCTATACAGTATTTGTATCAGTTTTATTCATGCATATCAATGAGGTACAAGAAAGTTCTGCAGTTGTTTAGGGTCTACTAGTGTGGCTAAGGTCCATGGTTAATACTGATGGGTTTTTGAAAAAGTTTCAATGAATCCCTTTGAAATTTAGAGTAATGTCTCATGTTTTTCTAGTGTTTGTTTTATCTGTTCTGAATATATCTTTGAGTTTCATGAGACCAAACGTTATTTTACTTTTGAATGATAAAGTCTGCCTTGAATTGAGCTCAATTTCTGATGATTGCATGGACGCAACCATATATATATATCTTTGTAACAATACAGAAGTACTTAATTATTTGAATTTTCTAGGTGTTTTTTTTACATTCCGGTCTTGTTTCCATCTATGGAGTAGTTTGAGGATTTCCCATCCTGTTTAGCGTTTCCAAAATGAGCCAAAGTTGACTGGAAGTGCCTCCCTTAGAAAGATCACAAAATGTATGTGCCTTCTGGATTCCAGTCTAAGACATGACTTACATGAATTAGGAACAGCAATCCTTGGAAAATGATTATTCTATAGGTTTTTATTTCATTATTTTTTATTCCATGTAACACATGTGAAGTGAAGGTGCAGGATAAATTCTAAATTAAAGGGCTAAAATATATGTCAGAAAGTATACATTAATAATAACTAAAATGTGTGCATATATAAAAATAGGAATAGTGTATATGCGTTAGTAAGAGATAAATGTGTTTATATTTCTCAATGAATGCAACCAAAAGAAAAAACTTATTCTGGTAACTGACATGAATGGATAGCTGGAAACAAGATAAAAGAGTATAGAAAAGGTGACTGGGCCATTTGGCGACCCATGAATGAATAGAAAGAAACTCTTTAATGAATATTTATTTAGAAAAATATCTTGTTTATAACAAAAGTTTGAGAGTATTGGTGAAGAATGCAGAGATGGGGAACTATTCTGAATAAGGAACAAACTACTTGGGATAGGATTAAAAGTGAATTTTTTTTCTTGGAAAACAATGAACATAAAAAATCGGGGGGGAAAGAAAAGTGAAAGTAGGATGGCAATCAGAATAAATGGAAAAAGGTTATAAGGAAAGAGGATCTGAAAATTACTTGAAACAGCATGAAAATTTTTTTCAGAATTGTACTAGGTAGGAAATATGCTTGGTATTATTTAATTATTAAAGTATGGATGAAAAAATTGCACATTTGAGAATGTGAAAAACAAATATGAGAGAAAAAGTATAATGTATATATAGAGAAAAAGTTTCAGGGAAAGAGTCAAAGGGAATAAGAAATACTTGAGATTACAAAAGGCAGAGAAAATGCAGAGTATTTTAATAAAAATAAAAGATCGTTTTACAAATGAATGAAGGGATAAACAAGATGCTAAATAAGATGCATCCAGCATTAAATGGAATTAAAGATAAAATTGATGACATAATTTGGGATACTGGAAGAAGTAATTTATAGATGCTTATGGGAACAGTAAATGTTATATTGAAAAGTGAAATTGAAGCGTCCAAGAAAAAAATGGATGAAAAGAGGTCATAAATGCTGGGAGGATATTGCACAGTGGTAAGGCTGCAGATGAGGGTAAAATTTCAGATATGAATATGAGTATGAATGGTTGTGTCACTTTTAATGTTGTGTCACTTTTAATGTTGCTTGATGTTTGGAAGATTGCCATTATTATTGTTTTCCTGTGTAAAGAAAAAGCTAGCAAGAGGCTACAAAAACCAATATTTTAAGATTGCCTGGTAAGGTGTTCAGCAGAATTCTGAAACAAAGGTTGACAAAAACAGACTTTTGGACTTGTACTGTGGCTTCATGTCAGGCATGGGATTTGCAGACCAGATTTTTGTCCGTTATCAGATAACGGAAACATTCATATGAAGGAATTTTTACTGGACATTTGTGGATTTAGAAAAAACGCAAGTGCGAAAGTTAATACATTTAAATTGCAGAAGGCTTTGTACAAATATGCAGTTGAAAATTTGATGCTAAATGTGAGAAAGGTGATTTATGATAGAAGCATGAATTAGAATAGAATGATTTAAAATGATTCTGTGTTGAGCAGTGAGAAATATAAGGATGTTCTCTTGATTGTTAAATATATTTCTGCATCATTGAAAAGGAATGCTTTCAGTGACACTAGAGATCATTAGTTGAGGATGTGAAGGTATATTTATTATGTATGCAGATAATACTGTGTTGTTGGCTGAGAACCCAAATGCTTTGCAATGAACATTATATTCCTTGTATGGTACAACTTAGAGTCTGAAAATTAATGTAATCATAATAGTTTTGTTTGATTAGAAAAATGAACGATTGGAAAGTTTTCATAAATTGTGGAAACAAGAAAAGGTTGATGAATTTGTGTACTTTGATAGAATGTTTCTATAGATGGAGAAAAGGGATGGAGAAATTTTAAAATATGTGGATGTGCTTTGAGCTAGCAACTCTCTCTTAGCCCAACTCAGCTCACAGGGTTGTTGTTGTAGTAGGGAAATTAGAAGAGAAAGGAGTATTGTGCATGTCTCCTGCTTTGAATTACTTGCAAAGTAATGGAAGTGGGATAAAAATCAAATAAATCCTGATAGAAAGATAGTGAGAAATCTGTGGTCTGTTGTGAGGAGCAATTTTTTATCGAGAATGAAACTGTTTTTGTTTCTGCCTATAGAATAGACCTTACATAGCAATCACAATTAGGACCAGGAAATCTGTTGCTAAGCAACGTGATCTCTAAGTGAAACATCATGTGACTGTGATGGACTTACAACATCACTTTCCATTCAGTCATTGTGAGTCATCTCAGGTGGCTAAATGAGGCATCATGTGATCAAAACTTGTGAATTTACTACTGGTTTCTCCATTGACTTTGCTTGTTTAGAAGCTGATTGTGAAATGTTCAAATGACAATCACATAACCATGGGGATACTGCAAATACCCTCCATTGCAAAGTGCTCAAATATCAATTATACGGCTTCAGGGATACTGCAATGGTTGTAAATGCAATGACCAATAGTAAAGTTACTTTTTCAGTGCTATCATAAAATTTGAATAGTTGCTAAATAGAGCAATTATTAAGCAAGGTCTTCCTTTTATGTAAAGTGAAAGTTTGTTATGTCAGAAGAAACACAGTAAATTGAATGCAATTGGAATGGGGCTTTAAGAAAAGTGTGTGGTAAGATCAAGTTAATTGTTCAGCCTTCATTATTGTTTATTTTAGGGTATTATAAGCCTACTTTGCCTTCATCAAATTGATGCTTTCTGATTGGAAATTATACATAGTTCATCGAGAGATTACCAAGTAGAATACAATTTTTTAATGTGTGAATTGACTGATTGCATCAAGGAAGATACGCCCACACAGCACCTTTGATCCGAGCACTTGGTTTGGCTGGTTGGCTGCCAAATAAATTGGAATTTGCTGGCACGTATCATAAAGGCCTGTAGAGTTTGGTTATTTGAATCAGAACAGAATTATAAGAAAAATGTAGATTGGGTTGAGGTGAATTTAGAAGCAGGAAGGAAAAAAATCATATGTAAACTTATGCTAATATACCATGTGTGTGTTGAAAATACAATCCATTTTAGTGAATCACATAATGAGATAGGATACAAATATGCACTCTTGATTTTTCAAAGTCTATTCTGAAGATAACAGAATATTTGTTTTGTTTGTGGATCCAGACAGAGACTTGATGATACTGGATGATAAATGTATTTCCAAAGCCAGCAGAATCATTCAAACTGGAAAGCATTGCCCTTCCTCTGTAATTGGAAGTGACAAGATAACAATTGTTTTAGTCACCAGTTGAAATGGAATGTGGTTGATAGAGATTGGAGAACAAACTCCACTGTCTGTATTGTTAAAGTCAAACTACTTCTTTAGTGTAGTAGGACTAATTGGCTTTATTATTACACTCAAAGTACTTTTGAAATCATTTGTCTAATTCTACCGATGTTTTATGACCATGATTAAATAATAATGTTTTTGTTAAGTAATATTAAAATGTTCTTCAAATGACTCACACTTGATTTAAAAATTATAGTAAATAATATTTTGGTTTCATCTTTAACTCAGTTAATTTTGAAGGTTTTAATATTAACATGAATTTCTGTGTATATTATGTCTGTATGCCATTGATCAAGGCAGATTTTCCTAACCCAAAGCTCTCTAAATTTGTCTTGGAAAATCAGTTCCTATTTAATGGATTGTGTAGTTCTGTGAATTGCAGTTCCAGAACATTTAGATGGGGGCAGATTGGGGATGGATGGACTTTTCATATAGGTCCTGCAAAAAATAATTCATGAGGTTTGATGGGTCATCTTTATCAAAACTGATTCTCCCATGTTTGAAAACATCAGAGATCTTACAGTCTGAGGAATGCTTGAGATTTTGGAAGGAGAATAAAGAGTGATATTATACAAGATACTGAAAAGAGATCATCCCCCATACAGGGCTGTCTTAACAGCATTATGGGCCCCGGGCAAAGCAGTGTACTGGGGCCCCTACAACAACTACTCACAGGAATAAAAATGTAAATGGTCGATAAAATTAAACATATATTTGCAT
>JANHJO010008545.1:0-10463 GCA_032468235.1 Pseudoxyrhopus heterurus | reverse complement strand
GCACAAACCCACAACATAACGACCAACCAGAGCGACTAATATTCAAAGACATTTCATTATGAAATATGGTTGTGCCCCTTTCCCCTGCTTACATTTGGGCCTGTCTGTCAATCTTTAAAAAGACTTACATGGCCACCCAGTTCAACATACAACTCGAGCGGCTAACAATAGTCTAAAACATTTCAATTGTGTTCACCTGCAACGTTTGAAATTATACATTTCAACTACCTATTTGAATACAGAATAGCCTTTTTGAAAGCCAGATTAAATGGGTTGTCATCAAAGATGTTATATGGTAGATTTTTTTTTAAATTCCCATCTCTCAAAAGGTTTTGTCCCTTAATGGAACCCTAAACCAGTGGATTCTATTTTTTACTGCATTGTGAATTTTATAAAAGTTTTGGAAGGAAGTTATCTGGACTATTTTAAAATCTATATCAGGAAAAGATTCTTCTAAATATGCAAATTTTCACTTGCAAATGAAAATCCTAAGCAACAGCCTAATATTTACAGTAACTGTGACTATAAAAACAAGGCTTTTAATAACAAATGAATGAGCTGGTTCTACTATGTAGCATTTATTAAATATTCTACTCGTTATATCCATTTGATCTAACGCGAAGTTTAGATTATGTTTGTAACTTGTCTTGGGCCTTTTGGCTGTAAATAAAATGGACTGACTGCATTTAAAACACCAACAACAGCTACAATAAATACACTAGTTATAATGACAATCAACTTAGGTTGCCTCCGCACTGCAACCCCATCACCTTGCTTTGTGAGTGCATCTCGAAGAGCAGGGGTGATCATCTCTCTTCTCTCATCCTCCCCTCTGCCATGTTGAGTTCCAACTCCAATGGGAACCTCTCCGTCAGTTTGATGCTCTTTCTGTGCAAGAACAACAGATTCTTTTTAAAGAAAAAAAAGGAAGCTGATTTGTTCTGCTCCCTGTTCTTCACAGTTGGAGAAATCCTTCCATTAAAATGCTATAAAATTGCTACAGCTTTGTCCAGCTTTCATAGGATGGCATTTTTACAATGGATTGGCTGACAATTATGATTGTACTAGCAACTGAGACTTTCAGTGTGATGTTTATTGCTATCGCTGCCGGGACACAGCAGCGCAACAATAGGATGGGTTGGGCAGTGGTAGAAGTGACATCTAGCAGCATATTTTTGTTCTGATCCTAGAAAAGTAATTCTCAACTTACAAAAGCAAATTGTAAGTTCAGTTGCTAAGCGATGAGTTGTAAAGCGTAACCTTATCGCTTAGCAGTGGAAATTCCTGCAATCCCAGTGGTCACTGTTAACCAAATCCCATCATCATTAGGCAAGACAACTTCCTGCCAGCTTCCCACAACTAAGTCAACGGGAAGCCAGCATGAAATTGCAAGTCTAAGCGGGTTACAAACAGGCCAAAAGGCAAGTGACTGCTGCCAGTTTAGGGACAACATGAAGGGGTGCATGAGGCTGTGAAAGAGGGTTGGAGAGGATGTATGGGTGGCATGGGAAGGGTTGCGGAGGGTGCGAGAGAGGTCTGACGGGACTTGGGGAGGGTGCAAATGGCCTGTATAGTGCAAGAGCAAAGGAGCTGGGAGAGGATGCATAACTGGGGGAGATTTCGCACAGCAGCAAACTTCCAAACTTCTCTACCAGTTTCCCCACTGACTTTCTGGGAAAACCTGCAGGGGAAGTTGCAAATGGCAATCACGTGATCATAAGGCTCTGCAACTGGTTGTAATTGCAAGCCAGTTGCCAAGCTCCCAGATCACGCTCCTGTGGAGCTCCGAGGACCAGTCATAACTACCATTCATTCAACACTGTTGTAACTTTGAATGGTGACTAAATGGTCAAAGGTCAAGAAATACATGTGCAAGCAGAAAGGTTTTTGGATCAAAGGCAAAGTTCTCCTTACCTGGGATTTCTTCATTTGGTCCATCACTTTGCCCAAATCTTCAACATCCACAACCTGATCTGCACCTCTACCATTCTCTATATCTGATTCCTCCTCACTTGTGGTTTCAAAGAAATCCTCCTCCTGACATGCAGAACAAGGAAAGAGAAAGCACAAGCCATGTTTCCAATCTATTCCATTCTCTATTTAATGAGTTACCAACTGCGTTGTCCTGAGGTCCAGCACTGACACTCTTTGATGCCTTCTCCAAAATTGGTCAGTCTAGCAACAACCAGCATAATCCAACTCATAAAAAAGTAGACCTGGAAGAGACAGATTCAAAATCTGCCTTTTCCATGGGTCACACCCATAAAACTCAGAAAATTTAAAAAAAATATTGAAGTACCTCTAAAGTATAATGTGGTTTGTGTCTGATTTTTCGCTTTGAAAACTGTATGAATCAATCATAATGGTTGGTAAACAATGATTTCTGTCTTAGCATGAATAGGAGCCCAAACAATTCTGATTTAGCATGCAAAGTGCATAGCGTGTAGTAAACCCAGATACGATGAAGCACTTATTAAGGTTCCAGCTACAGAACAATTTCTAAAGTGAAACAAACTATCAGCATGACTGGCAGGAAAAACATAGAGAGTCAAGCAGTAAAAGAAATGGTTGACTGTGGGACAGGAACAAAGGCATGGAGAGAGACTGAAGGTTGATAAAATGAGTAAGAACATCAGGTATCTATTAGAGGCTTTTTCAGCAGGATTCCTGTATTGAGCAGGATTGGAATCAGCCCCTAAATAATCCCTTTTTTAGGAAGTTTGATTCTGCAGCAGTAAAAAAAAGAGGAAATAATAAGAAACAGAATTATTGGAACAAATGAATGAAGAAGATAAATCTGAAGCACAAAGGAAATGGGAGAAAGTGTAAACAGCAAAAAAAAGAAGAAGAAAAGGTGGAGAAAATTCTCAGAGTTATGGACCATTGTGGTGTCCAAAGAAGAGTGAAAAAAACATCCCAGTTTGTTCTGCAATACATATAGATGAGGTTCATCACATAAAAGAAGCAACAGAGCCAAAACCATAGAGTTCTATCAGTCCTCTCCACTTACTTCTTTCTCCACATGCTTTGTGGTCTCTTGTTCTTTTGCTTCTTGGCTCACTTTTGACTTGGATCTACATTGCCCTTTTTTGCATCTCCCACTACAGGTCTTCTGTTCCCCTCTGGCAAGAGCTTGAAGCCTCGTGAGCAACTTGGCCTTCCAGGCCTCAAAATCAGCCTCAATGCTTCCATGCTGGCTCTTCACCACATTGCCATCCCCTCGAGCGCATGACAAAATGCGTCGAGCACCCAGCATCCACAGCCACTTGTCAATGTTCCTGCTCACCTGCACAGAAAACAAGGGGCAGAGAGGCAATGTTTGGGTCATAAAAGGCAAACGATGCTAATCATAATGGACATATTTGGAAAGTTCCAAGGTCAAAGGAGTCTGTCCCACCTTCTTCCTGTTGTACCATCACCCCTTTTGTCTCTAAACCCACAAAAAGAGCCTCCACATTAAACAGCAGACTTGGGAAAGGTATTAGAGGAAGTAAGTAGAGAATCAAAGAGAATACACACATATTTCTGTCTGTTAAATGTAAAGATGCCACTAATTCCAACATGTAAGACAGTCACTACTGGATATCTCATAGCCAGAGTGATGGAATAGTGAAAAAAATATCCTTCTGGCTAGGTAACTTTTTTTCAGCCATCCCTCTAAACTTGCAATTTCACCACATGTTCTTTAAACTGAAAATAACATTCATGCTCCACTATTGTATTTCATGGCTTTCCACTGATTCTATATAATTGATTATATTTGTCTCTTGTTGAAAAGCAGAAGATATTGAAATATCACCTGGTTTGCTTTACACCCCTTGTAGAAATGGTTGTAAAATTGACCCTGGTCTTATGGTGTTTTGACTTATGACCGCAATGACTTACAACTATAATTCTGAGCTCCACTGTGGTCTTAAGTTGAGAACAAACTATCAATAACATGCACAGACATTTTTTTTAAAAAAAGGAAAGCCACACTCACAGTGTTGAAGTGGTCAGCGTACACTGAATTTCCCAAACCGAAGACAGCGTATCGCAAGCCCTTCAGATATGCTTTGCCAACTCTGAAGTCATTGGCCGCCTCTTCCAGCCACTTGCAGAACCATGCAGCATTCTCCGTTGGTTTGCCATCAGTGTAAGTGGCAACTAAGAACACGCAGATATTCTGGCTGCTTATCTGAACAGTTAAAGGAAAAGAGGTTTTTTTAATCTGTCATAACATTTAAATCAACCACAGTTGTTTACTGTTCATATTAAAAAAAAACAAAAAGAGAAATGCCAAAATTTCATTCAAAGTAACTCATCTTTGAAGAGCTTGGCCCTAACATCAGATGAAAGGAATTCTTCTCACTCATTCCTTCTCAGATTCTGCATGCCACTAAAGGCTATGAAACTATTAACTGTTCAATATATTAATAGTATGACATTTTTCATGCAAAGGAGATGTTTTGTAGTGTTTTTCTCCTCAAATTCTCCCAAATAACTTCACTATTTGGGATATTATTCTCTTTTGATGGGGGACAGACCATTCTGGAGAAGGTCTATCAGGTCACTAAGAGTTGATACTTACTAGAGGACATAGTCGAACAATTAAAATGTTATTTTGTTATTGTTGTTAACCATTAGGATATTGATTCTGTCTGTCTGTCTAATTGATCCATCTGAAATCAACCATATTTTAGGCAATTTACAGAATTTATATAGGTTTAGAATAAAATTCAAATAGCAACTAGAGATAAAAGGCTACATTTATAGAACTATGGAAAATTGCACTACTGCATACAGTTAATCAAAAAGGTCCTTTAGAAGAGCTATTTTTTCTTCTGTATCTGGAAGGCCATAAGGCTGGAGGTAATTGTTGTTTCAGGGACATGTTATACCAAAAGTAGGGTACTGCTATAAAAAATGTCACTATTGCCCACCACAATGTTTCTTGAGAGATGGGGATTCTTAACAGGCTTCCCTTAATGTCCAGGTAGTATGGACAGAAACTAATATGGAAAAACAGTCCCCAAGCTCAGAGCCATATATGGCTTTAGTGACTAGCACTTTAAATTGCATTTGGAAATCCACAGGTAATGGTACAGCTCCCAGAGCAGAGGTATAATATACCAATAATGTAACTGAGTGTGTATGCCGATGCCTTCTGGATCACATGAAATTTTGGTGTGGTTTCAAGGCAGCCTCACATAGAGCAAATTTGCAGTAATCTAATAGAGAGTCTCCGTTTGGTTAAAGGCATTGTGCTAAAAATTCAAAGTTCTAATTCTGCCTTAGGCGCAAACTCAGCAGGATGACTTTGGGCTGGTCATTTTTTTTTTTCAACCCTAAGAAGAGAGCAATGGAAACCGTTTCTGAAAAAATTGCCAAGAAAACTGCATGGACTTTTCTAGGCAATTGCCGGGAGTCAAAATTGACTTGAAAACAAACAAAAAAAGATGATAAAGGCATAAGCAACCGTCCTCAGTTCATCTAGTTCCAAGCAAGGCCTCAGGTGATGCTCCACCCACAGCTCTCCTGGCCACAGTTTTTACTTGCTCTTAAAGCAGGAACAATCAAACCATGAGGACCCACATTCCAGCTAGAAGATGAAGTACAAACCTCATCTATGAGAGAGTCATCTGGATCATAATCTTGCATGTCAATAATTTCTGCTGGTAAATTAATGGAGGCAACAGCTTCAGTAAGTACCAGTGCAAACCGCTGGAGAAAGAAAAAAAAACAAGATCTGTTTCCTACATGAAAGCCACACTAGGTGATTCTTTGACTGATCTCTTCAGGAGAAATTGCTTCAGTTTTATCTCTTGCAGTTTTTCAGAGATTCTTGGGTGCAAGGCAGGGAGATGCTAGGGTTTAGCACTGAAACAGCAGTTTGGTCTCACACATAATCCTCACCACTATTTAAGAACTGCAGACATCAGGAGAAACCTAAGAAGACCAAAACCTTAGAGGCGGCTTCCAGTATTTGACAGTGGGAAAGCACTGAAATGGATGGACTCCAGCAACTCTTGTGATTGGAAGATGTCTGTACATAAAAATTAATATATCTAAACTGGAAGGAAAAATCTCCACTCTGAACTGGACTCAGAAGTGAAAAAGAGAAAAACAAAAACAACAGAAAAAGACAGCCATTTTACGTTAATTGAGCTTCAATAATCCAAAAAATACCTCACTTATCTATATCAAATTAATTCCAAATATCATTCAATCATTTGTATTCATGCTAGCAAATTTTTTTTCTTTTATTTTTAAAATGTAAAGCTAAGTTAGATTGACAAAAGATGTGAATTGGGTTACTACAATTGATATTATTTAATTAGATTTAATAGTGAAATAGTAAAATTTTAAGGTTGTTTAAGAGAAATGAAAAATTTATTACATATGTTTAGATAATATTATAAGGACAATTTTAATGGAAGAAATGTGATAGAAATTTTGGTTATTATTTTGATTTGCTTGGATTAATATGAATGATACCCAAAAACAGCTCTGTTCACACATAAGATATACATGTAAAGAAAAAATAATAAAAATGTATTTTAAAAAAAAGGACTCAGAAGTAGGAACTCATAAAAGCAGAGATGGGCAACCTGCCACTGCAACCTCTCAAATCTTTGGTCGCAATTCCTTCTTATCAAAAATCAACAATAATGTTTTTCAAATGAAAAAATTCTAAGACTACAGTGTACCACAATGAAAACAAAACACCAATCTCTCCACAACTCTCAAATGCCATTGCTCTCTATGATCAGCCGCACACACACTTTGCTTATCAATCTTATACTGAAGCCCTTGTCCTCATATTCTTGCTATAAAGAGACAGAAATGTGGCTCTCTAAGAGGACCTCGAAAACTCCGTACCACCACATTGGTTTGCTGAATAGTTTGGGATACTGTTCTCTGGTCTGATACAGCACAAATCCTACAAATGCTTTGGGCACTTTATTCCTCAATCACAACCCCAGTAAGCTTGGATGGAAAAAGAGTTATTGGCTGAAAATTATCTGGACAGTATTAGATTGAATGAGGATTTGAACTGTAATCTCTGTATTGCAAATCTAATACCAGAAATGCTATATGACACTTGCAACTTCAAGACAGGAATTATGGATGTAGTAGCCAAGAAGCCTCTTATTTTGATCCAGTTGTTGAGTATAACTACTCACCACTTAAGGAAAGATTGAACAGCACTTACATTCCATTTCTTACGTCTTTTCTCCACTACCACTACCACTTTACTGCACCCCAAAACAATCTCATATTCAAATTATTTATTTATAAGTAACAGGTTTTTAGGGCTCAAATTAGGATAAAAAAGGGCCAAGCTCTGAAGATAGGAATTAACCAAAAACATATCTGAGTGTGCTTTTTTTTCTCCGGAAAATGGTCAACTACCTCTATTCAATGAAAGGAGAAAAAAGACATGGCTGCAAGATAAATTAATTCTCCTCTTGCAGGATTAATGAACTATTTACCTTTGCTGTTCCAGTCTGGGAACCATAGAATACCTTCACTCCGGCTACATAGACTTTGTCAAGGCTTGGATCTTGCTGTTCTTTTTCGGCAGCTGTGATTTTAGGAAGGTTTAATTCCGCAAGGCGATTTTTGTTCTACAAAAGAAATATTTAAATATTTAAACAAAGAGTCCCAGAAATAAGCTTAGTCTCTTTTTTTCCTGGTGCCATTAAATAGTCACTTTACCCCTCAATGCAGATGATGTACAACTTATACAGAAAGTCAGTTTTGTCTAAGAACGTTTTCTCTTATAGAGGAATACATGCTGTATCTGAACAAGAGAAATTAAGTAGCCATGCAGGAAATATCATCTACTAATACTGAGAGGACAACATATCAATTTGTCATTATTGAAGAACCATTCCCAAGTATTGCTCAGAACTTGTATTTTACCCTAATCCTAGCTCTATGGTTGCCAAAATGTCATGTCATCCCAGATGTTCTGTGTACCAGGTATTATACCATATATAATACCCCGGTGTTGTAATATATTATACCCTGGTGTGCACATGTATCACCTCTCCTGCGGGAGCTGCAGTGGTTGCCGATTTGCTTCTGGGTGCATTTCAAGGTGCTGGTTATCACCTTTAAAGCCTTCATGGCTTGGGACCAGGTTATCTGAGGGATTGTCTCTTTCCGGTCACATCTACCCAACCCATCAGAGCAGGGAGGCAAGAAATGCTGCTGGTCCCATCCCCGAGGGAGATATACCTAGTGGGACCCAAAAGAGCCTTCTCTGTGGTGGCTCCCTCTCTCTGGAACATCATCTGCCCAGAGATTAGAATGGCCCCCACTCTAATACTCTTCTGGAAGGCGCTGAAGACCTGGTTCTGCCAGCAGGTCTGGGGAACCTAGAGCAGGATGGAGCCCATTAAATGGCTCGGGTGATCTGCTGTTGCCAGGGCGTGGGGTGGGAGTTGGGGGATGATTTTGTTATATTGTACTACATTAATTTATTTGATTCTTTGTTAGTTTTTATTGTTTTAAATGTGTTTTTATATTCTGTAAGCCGCCTTGAGTTGCCATGGGCGAATAGGCGGCAATATAAATTCAATAAATAAATAAACTATTCTATAAATATATAAACAATAAACTACAACTATACTTGTATAGTTTGCCTCAAAGGGTTTAATTTCTGAATAAACCTGCAGAAGATAGTACTACATTTTTGGTGGAAAGAATTTGTCCCCTTTGGGATGCAAATTCTTTCTGGATTTTTTGCTACTGAATGTTTCTTAGTCTCTCAACTGCTTGAACACTCCAGAGGCTGCAACCACAGAGATTCCATCATTTTTACTCGAGGTTGAAATGGCCAGAATTGAAAATATTAAACACAATGAGAATAAAATTACCTGCTCTTTGGCTTTGTTGAGGAACTGGAAGCAAAACCAAAGGCTGATTCCAAAAGCTGCACATGAATAGAGGTAAAATCGGTTCAGCCATAAGAAAGTTAAGTGAGCATGGAGATTGTCCCAGGTGTCTGCAGAAGTATCTGAAACACAACAGAACAAAATGCTACTATTTATAAAAGCCAGATATCAGAATAAATGGAGATTTTCTCTCTGGTAAGCATGCTTCAGACCAAATTAAAGGTGGCAGAATCATTGTATAATCTTAGAATTGTACTGTTTGTCAGGGACCATTAAGGACATCAAATCCAACAAGCTGCTCAACTCAGGAGCCAAATTAAAGTATCTGAGATACATGGTACTGAAACATCAATTGCCATTCCTTCAATTTTACTTTACAGGACTTAATTTCTAGTTTCCTGATCATCTTTCTTGACGTTCTCAGAACTTGCTCAAAGTTCTCTGAATCCTTCTCAAAGTGTGACACCCAGAGCCTTTTACAGTATTTAGAGCAGTGATCTGACCAAAGCAGAAAAGAGTGGAACAATTATTTACTATGGTTTAGATTATAAATTCAGTTTCTGTTGATGCAGTCCTAAAATTGCATGCGCCTTCTTGTCAGCAACCTCATGTTGTTTGCTCATATTCCATTTGCAATCAGTTACTATACCCAGATTTTTTCCCCGACCATCTGATATCCTCTGTAAGTCATGTCCTCAGTGGGATCAAAAGAAGCAAGATGTTTCCAGCTTTGTCAAAATCCCATTATTTTTATATGTGTACTAATGTCAAATGCACATACAAAAGATAGGAGCTTCAATCATACTGCCTCTTGAGTTTTTCATTTTTGATTCCTAAGTAATTATCAGTGTAGCATTCATTGTGGGCCCTGCTAGATATTTGACATCAACAGTTAATTAAGCTTTTGGTGGTATAGGATCCATGCTGTGATGATTGGTTTATTATAATATTTTTATATATTTGAGATAGGCAGTCATATAAACTGAATAAATAAAAATGAAATAAAGTGTCACTAAAGTTCCAGCAAGCTCTGCCATAATGTAGTTAAGTTTGACCATACTGTTCGGTTTTCTTGTGTTTTATATTTTTAGTTATGCTTGTGCTGTTATTTTTACTGTACGTTTGTAAGCCATCCCGCGCCGTTACAGGAATAAGAAAAATACAGTATAACTTTTATAAATTAATATTTCCTAATCAAGGAAGAACCAATAAATTTTGAGATGGGGAGTATAAGGTCTATGCAATCACGAGTGAATACTTGTGCATAAGTGTCACTAAGTACTTTTTCTTAAATTTCAAGTAATGTTTAAGTAAACCTTGCAAAATCGTCCTATTTATTTTCACAGGAAACTTTCGACCGCTGCCCTTGCCCAACCCAGCTTCCAAGTAAACCGTATTTATTTTCTATGGAAATGATCCAAACTCGTTACTTTTTTAGATCCTGAATCTTCAGCGAGTTACAGGACTTCCGAGTGAATGTTGTTAAGTTGCGAAGTCGTGTCCGACCCCATGGACAACGTTCCTCCAAGCCTTCCTGTCCTCTACCATCCCCCGGAGTCCATTTAAGCTCGCACCGAC
>JANHJO010008544.1:7576-19184 GCA_032468235.1 Pseudoxyrhopus heterurus | reverse complement strand
CAGCCCTCTCTAAGCAGTTTACAGAGTCAGCGTATTGCCCCCAACAATCTGGGTCCTCATTTTACTGACCTCAGAAGGATGGAAGGCTGAGTCAACCTGGAGCCTGGTGGGGTTTGATCAGCCAAATTGTTGATCGGCAAGTCTGCAGAGTAGTCTGCAGTACTGCGTTCTAACCACTGCACCACTGCAGCTCCATAGTCATGTTGTTATGACTGTGATCTGGATGAAGATCTTTTTCAAAAAGTCAGAAGGATAAAAGAGAGAGGAAGGGGCTAGAAAGAGGTAAGTAGGGAACCAATTTTCATTCAGTGGCTGGAGATCAAACTAAACTTTATCCTGCTCTACCATTCCTTTGAATCTCTACCAGGCTACTATCCTGAATATAAGTCTTAGCATGACAGAGGACCATTTTTTGGTAACTCATGGTTGAATGCCAACCAAAGAATTTCAGCAACTGTCAGGACCAAACAAGAAACTGAAAGCTGAACTACCTATGCTAGGGAAGACAATGGCTATTTATTTGCTACATTTAACTGTTTCTTTTCTTGCCTTTCCCACTTTAGAGTTATTTTTGTTTCATGTTCTACTTTGACATGAGCTTATATATTTTTATACAAAGGAGCACATATTGATTTGGACAGAAAATTATATACACTTAATATTCACTAAAATCAGCAGGATACAAGTAAATTATGACTGAACTTTTCTACTGATATCAGTGGGAACTGGGTGTCAGTAAATTGACTTGAATCCGATCTCTATGATTTATGTCTTGAACCAACATTTTCCTCTTGACAAAGGATAGAGACCAACACTAATGGAATAAATGTTGATGTGAGAGATAAGAAGGTTGGTGGTAAGTCACTTGAAAGATTACTTCAGAAATGGCAGTCCAGGTGCTGAGAGATCTGGAAAAAAAGTTCTACTAAGAGGCTCTGCCTTAACTAATTATGAGTGAGGCTGGGAGATTCCTATTACAGTTTGCAAGATTTTTTATTTACCCCAGACTAACATGAAAACCCTTACTGAGCTTACTTATTTTTCTTCAAAACTATGCAAAAGAATGCAATTTTATATTTGTTTATATTCTTCTAAAAAATTTAATTGTTAATGTATCTATACAGTACAGCCATTTTTAAAGATTTCAGGTTTGGTATCAAAGATAACAGTTGATCAAATAACTGTGCCTTCTCTCAGGCAGGGAGTCACAGAATATTTTCCTAATATTACTGCCTTCCCCAGGGATAAAGGAATGCCTCTGTTTTTTTTTGTTTTTGTAATAGCAATAGCACTTAGACTTATATACCACTTCCAGTATTTCCCTTCTGGCCATCTCCAGTGTTACTTCTGCTACTTCTCAGTTATATTCCTGATCTTCAAGGTTAACGAGGACCTCCTTTGAGGTGGTAGGAGCTAGGATCCAAGTAGTAATTAATATTGAGTGAGGAATGTTTCCATCATCTCTGAAGCAAATAGTGGTACATTTCAGACTCAAGAATCCTTCATATGACCTGATTATCTTGTAAAAGTGTAGACATATCTATACTTTCTTTTTCCTGTTTTTGGAAAGATGGTAGAAGAAGTGGTGGTACTACAACTTCAAAGGATCAGCATGGAAACTGCACTGATTATGTTTGTGAACAACCTCTGGAAAGACTGGAATTGAACAAGTATGATCTTTCTAGTCTTCCTTGATATCCTAGTGATTCTTGATACCATTGAACATTGTATTTATGTGAGTAATTTCTGAGAGATTGGATAAAGGAATACTATTTTGCAGTAGTTCTTCTCTTTTCTACAGAGTGGGTTCCAGGTATAGTGCTGGAAGAAGAGAGATCTACCGAGAATTTTCTATGTTGTGCAGTGCCTCAAAGGTCACTCCTGTATCCATCTATAGGAAACCACTGGAGAAGTCATCTGCCACCACTGTAAAATGGCCAGGGAAGTGACCTGCAGTTGGGTCTGTGAAGTGATGTTGGCTTTTTGATGGAGGATATGGTTCCTCCTGACTTGAAAGAGGCAATGCAATCCTCCTCCAGAGGCTATCCTTGGGCTCAATATTTTTTGCTAGCTATTGAACAGTCTCCAACCATCCAAGTTGGGGAAAACTATTCAAAAGGTGATTGGTCTTCAGCTGATGAGAACCTTGGAGGAAACAGATTATCTAGACCAATTTCAGTTGGTTTTCAGGCTGGGATTTTCTGAGACAGCTTTGTCACACTTGTAGATGACCTGTGGTAGAACCATGATGATGGTGGTACAACCATCATTCTGCTGCTTGAACTCTTGGCAGCTTTTGATACTTTTGACTAAGGTATCTTTCTGAGACATCTCCGCAGGTTGGGAATTGAGGGAACCATTTTGGCGTAGTTTTTTGTCCTTCTCCGGAGCTGATACCAGACAGTGCTGGTTGGGGAGAGAGAGAGACTGCTTCCTTTATGAGGTCCTTCAGAGTTCTTTGTGAGGTCCTTTAGAGTTCTATTTCCTCCCGCCTCCTTTTTAACACATACATGAAAATTCTGGATTAGATCATCTACCAGTCTGGGGTTTGGTATCATCAGCACATGATAATACCTAATTATATTGTTCAAACCTGTGCCATCCAAGGTCAAGGTTTTGTCATAGTGTCTGGAGGCTGTGCAGGTTTGGAAGAAATCTTTTAATCTTCCTAATCTGGGTGTTTGGACACCTACAGTAAGTCTCACAATATCCTATATCTAATCTTATATGGAGTGGCACATCCTCATTCAAGAGTAATACACGTTTTAGGATATTCCTGGACTCACAGTTCCTGCCTGATGAGCAGGTGGAAGCTGCACTAGGAAAGCCTTTGCACAACTTTGACTATTGTGCCAGCTAGCTAAACCCTGGGAGCCCTTCAGAAAGTCACTCATGTCCTGATCACCTTATGGCTTGACTACAGCAATATATTTTACCCAGGGCTGCCGTTGAAGACAACCCAAAAGCTTCCACTAGTCCAGAATGCAGTGGTATGGGCATGATGAGTATGCCTCACTATGCTCATGTAACACTTTGCTTTGTGAGCTGCACTAGTTGCCAGTTTGCTTCCAGATATGAATCAAGGTGCTGGTCAATACCTATAAAGGCATAGGGACAGGTTACTGGAGGGACCACCTCTTTCCATAGTATCTGCTCACCTAATTCAATCTTGACGGATTCATGAAAAATTCAGTTACACAGTGCCATCTATCAGTAGCCTGGAAATGTGCCTTCTATGTAAAAGCACCTGCCTTCTGGAATGAGGTTCCCGAAGATCTGAGCTGCCCCTACCCTAATGGTGTTTTCAAGGGCTCTGAAGACTATTAGATTGTGTGGGTTGCTTTCCTTTATCCTGTCTACTTTTGTCATCCATGCCATCTTTACTCTCCATATTCCCTGGACTTTTAAAAAAAGCAATCTGTAAAATTTACCGTCAGCATAATAATAAAGGAAATTGAAAACTGTTTTTCTGTTCAAAGACCGATTCTTTTTTTGATGATTCCTAAAGTGCCCTAAATTAAAAAAACGTTCTTGCATTTAAGTATACACAGAGTTATAATCACAAATCAACATAATTTTATTTGGATATAAACTTATTTCTGATTCTATGCAGGTGTACTAGTTCTTGAAATCCAAACAAAGGATAGCTAAATGAAAGATTGCCATTTATTATTATAAAAATAGCTGAATTTGCTACTAGAAAACAACACATTGTCCACTTGTAACTGAGATAGAAAACATGTATTTACCTCAATATGGCCACTAATATACAGTGGAATCTCAAGTCCCACCCATTAAAGATATTTGAAATGTCCTCAATTTTGGAATTGTTCAGGGTAGGAATAATTATTATTATTACTATAAGCAATGGTTTGCAAACCCACATTAAATCATGATCGCATATCCCAGATACTGATCAGCATGATATGCAAAAGAATGTCTTCATAAAATTTAAGCAACAGAAATCCAATTGTTGATCTATGTGAGAACATCAGAACACTAACATTATATTTTACTAAATAATCAAATGCAAGTAGAACATAAGTTCTAAGTTAGTGAGCAACTAAATTCCTTACACTCAAATTGTTATAATTATAAAAATAGACAGTAAAAGTCAAGCCAAGAGTAAACAGGAACACAACTCTTTTGCATTATTTATCGGCATTGGCAATGAACACTAAGTCTTTGAGACCCTTTCACATCAGCTTCCTAGCCATTGTCAAAATAAAGGAAAGAGGATGGATGGATGATTGGTGGTACTGAGAGATCCCTGACTTACGTGTGATCTCATCACAAAACTAAAACTCTTGGCGATGTATTCCCTTCTCAGGCTTCACTTTGGTTGCTTGGCAGGGATAAGCTGGCAACTATACAGCAGTTCTTTCATGAATGCAAGTTTGTGTTCCCATACACTCCCTGTTTTCATCACCGCTGTTTGCATTGTGATTTTACCAAACAGTCCCAATAAATATTCAAACTCATAAACTTCCACCATACAGTACTTGGAAAGACTGTGTTTCCAACATTAAGCAAAGGGAAAACACACAGTTTGCTCAGTAAGAAGTTTGTGTCTAATGTGTCACACATTCAACAACACAAGCAAGGTGATATAATTCAAAAGATCTAATACCTTCGTTGCTCCATTATTTGCTTCATGATTGTTCTAATCAGCTGCAAAACAACTACTATCAGGGAAGCACTCTTTATAATAATTTTATCTGTGGGTTATATGGAAGCAGGTTTCCCAGAATGCGCGGATGTTTCTATTACTAAACTAACAATGAAATAATCTATGATACTGTTAGTCTTATTAGATTGTTACAAAGTTTACTGTGCTAACATGTAAAGAATTTTAAATATTAGGAATGAACATAAATATTAAATAGGATTAAAATAGGTAAGAATGGACAACACTTACTACTGAATGCAAGAGAAGAATAAACGTATTTCATCTGCCTCCTTCCAAAGCAGACTCAGTGAAGCCTATTGTCCATTTCACTTTGGGGCACTGGAAGACTGGAGATTTAGGATTAGTTCTGAGGACGACTAAATTTTCATTGGAAAAACCCTAAGATATTTTCCCTTTCATAATTAACTTTCTTTGTTTTCACAATGTCATAAATGTATACGTGACATATTTGAAAAAGGAGTGGTATATATTGTGGCTTTCTGAAAAGAAAAATATTCAGGGTTGTATTGCACTATGTGCCAAAAACAATGAATTTAAATTCATTTTGTTTTGTTCCATAGACAAATAATCCAATTTTCTTCATACTAACTGAAAAATGAATCCCAAGATATGAGACCATTTAGTCAATGCTGATATAGTACAGCTCAGGATATATGTGTGGTGTGATGTGATGTGTGTGTGTGTATGTATATAGTATATATTAAAAAATCCCTTCTTACCCCTAGGGGTGATAAGTCCTTGAATCCTCTACCAGACTCTATTTCAAGTTGTGAGCGCAGCTTCTTCTTCACTATATTGACATGTGGAATAATTAGGTAGGTCTTCTATCAATCCATACTTCCCTCATACATTTGATATGTCCTTCATCCTTAAGTCTACCATTGTAGTAGCATTCCCTCAATTCCAGGTTCCCTTGTCTCATCTATGTATGGTTACTTCCAGTAGCACACCTATCATCAGGTTGTCCCTAGTTCCCAATACCTGAGCTAGACCTCGTTAATCCTGGTGACGGCTGAAACGGCATTACCTTCTTGGTTTGTGTCACTGTCATATTTGAGGTAGGCATAAGGAGTGTTAGAGAATCTTTACCCAAGGACTCTAGGTAGATACCAACTAGGATTAGAACCTCCCAATTGAAGGTGATGCTCTAACCACTATGATATCCAACCACTATATATAGTCCATGCTAGATGGAATATGAGAGATCCATGTTCAGAATTTAGTATTTCCAGTTAAAAGCGGCTACTCAAAATCAGGTAAGTTGTACTGAGTGCTGAAGGAAAGGCGTCTCAGGGCTCAGACTCACAACATGCATGCCACTGCAGAAATGTGTTTTGCTAATTGTTTTTGAGAGATGTGTCCTTTTAACCTTCTCTTCATGTCATCCCCAATACACTGCTAAGGCAGCCTAGAGCCACCCTTAACAGTAGTAATCTAAGCTGACACTAGGACAAGCTTGGAGATGAGCTAGTTAGGGACAGTGATCTGCCAGACTACTAAAAATGCTCCCTCTCTATTGGATTGCTGGGCAGTGTACTTTCTTGGGCATTTTTGGTGGCAAAGAGGGTCTTTTTTTCTCTATGGTGGAATAACTCTTAGCAATAAATCAGTCAGAAAACATGCTGTTGGCTGTGTGTGTAAGTCACATGCATATCTGTGTGCTGAGATGATTATCAATTCAGGAAAGCCCTTTACATTAACACATTCAAAGGAAGAACAGGAAGTGAAAAAGGAAAAGAGGCCTTTTGCCTAATCAAAAGGGATTTCTTCAGAAAATTGATCTCAGGAGGGACAAAGATAACATAGATCCAGAGGGTAATAACAGCACTGAGAGTGTTTTGGTTTGGGTTTCTCTGCTTTCCATTTCAAATCAATTAATTCAATTATTCAGACATTGGGGGGGGCAGTATCTATGAAATAGATTTACAAAATGAGTATGCAATAATTAACAACAATTAAAACTGAGTACATTTTTAAAAGGTCTTTAATCCCCAACTCTGATGTGCTGCACATTCAGGAGAGAAATTGGTGGAACAGGAAAGGACAACATGGAATTAAAATTAAAATTAGGCTGTAGGAGCAATACAACTTATGACAATATACATTCCTTCTGACTCAAGGATGGGAAGAATTAACATTAACAGGGCTATAACTCCAACTCCTACCAGTCTGTTTAGCAAACAGGAAAACCTATCTGAATTTCCTGAGCAGAGTTTAAATAAACTCTGAAAATAATTTAAATCTGGAAATAGCATGAGAGAAAAAAAAGACTACCTTCATCTACTTTCAAAATTCCAATCTATTCTGTCCCTTTCAACTTCATTTAAAAATGTCTGGTAAATATAGAAATGCTATTATTCTACTCCTTTTATACATAGTCCTATGTATTTCCACAATATTTTTACAATTTTTAAAAAATGCTGTGGTGGGGCAGGCCGGAAGAATAGCAAAACTATAGGCTCATACAACTGCTCCATGATACACCAAGGGATTAATAGACTGCCTAAAACCATCTGACAGCTGTTCTGAAGCTCAGTCAAAATGTTTTTGTAATCTCATTCTTATGCACAAAAATATTAAAATGTCATCATTTAGAAGATCTGAAGGAAGCAAATTCTTAAGAGTAGGTAGTTGGGATCAGTTGATGTAACATTCTGTATTTTTATTTTTTGAGGCATGAAAGCATTCCTGCAATGCTTTAATTGAAACTAGAAAACACAGAGATATTATTTCAAAGTGGATTAATAATTATTTTCCCAACAAACAAAATACAGTAGAATTTTATGATTAAATACAATTCTCCTTCCTTATAATGTCTCTGATGTTTTGCATGGGATAGCATTCAATTGGATAGTGCCTCTGTTATGACTAAATATAGCATACAACCCAAAGATTCTTTCCCAATATCTGGCAATTTTATAATTTAATTTTTGATAAATTTGCTTCATATGCATATGTGTGTGTGTGTGTGTGTGTGTGTGTGTGTGTGTATCTGTCTATGTGTGTGCATATACATTTGTGAAAAAGCAATATATTCCACATAGATTCCACCATCAGTTTGGAATGCCACATAACTGACATATAAAGCATTCTTTTTCAACCTGGTCTGTCCCATGCATGGTGGGGAATTGCAGTTCCATGGTCCTAATGCTAAAATGAACAGTGATGAAGCTTAAGAACAACTGGTTTTTTTCTAGACAAACCTTTAACATGCTCATAGATATGGAAGAGTCAATTGGGACACAGAACTCTAGCCACATACCAAAGCACTAGACTGAGAATAGTGATCTATAAGAAACATGATATCTGACAAGGAAACACAAAATTAAGACTTGAAACAAATGCTGATAAGGGAGGCAGAAGGCTTGGTAGTAAATCTAGTAAGAGTTTGGCACTAATCCAACATTCCACTACACTGGCTCATGTGTGTCTATGTGTATGTACATTTCCTCTGAACAGTAAAGTCCAACTTTCCTCCAAATTCTATTCCATACAATTACATCATTTAATTATATAAATTAAAAATGTGTGCATACTGTGTTTAGAGGTCAAAAATAAATCACTCACCTAAGATAATTTTGGGGAGATTAGCTCATTCTGAAGAGCTACATTGCAGCATTGTGTCTAGCAACTTGTAAAGTCTTTCCTTCACCAAAAAACTCATGCTCACCTCCAGTTAACTGAACATAGAAAACCATAGAGTAGGAACATGGGAAAAGTGTCTTGAACTGTACTTTAAATCCATATACTAAGCAATTTGTACATAAATTATAAGTGAAATATATCACGAGGAGCTAAGATCTGGTTATGTTTTGATTGGATACATTAATTAAAAACTGTATATTTTTTCCCATTTTTTTCCAATCTGCATTTCAGTGTATGGCGATTTTTTTTTTGCAGCTGTAGTTTTATCATTTATTTTATCATTTTATCATTCTGTTCTTCTAAAACATTCAGGACAGATGAATTTCTAATGGTAGACCCAAAATACTTACCCAGAAAATTTCAGTCTGATCCAAACTTTTCTGCAGGAGCCAACCTGAGCCGGTCACCTGGATCCAAGGTTTATTCTTCCAAGCTTTCAGACTCATGCTGGAGCCCATCATCAAGGGAACATCCCTCTCTCTCTCCCCAGAATATGAGCACTGGACTGTTCTACATGTTGTATTTATATGGTGCCTGGTTGTGTGTGACTTTAGTTGTTAATTAGGGTGATCATTTTCCAGTATATGTTTCTAATCAATCCAAGCAGAGGTTTTATGAGTGACTACCAAGAGAACTACAGTAATATATAAGTGAACTGTGACTCTCCTGAAGCCATTACTCATAGTATCTTAATGTGACATTTATGAAGCATTGAAGTGGCAATAACGATAAGACACTTTTTTCTGTGGCAAACCTACTAATATAATTGAACATTTCATCAAAGGGGGTTTGCCTGAGTAAGATTCAAGGGTCCTAACGCATTTAGCATAAGGTTTAATAAGTTTTTAAATAAATTCTCCAGGTAGGCAACTATTTTGGGAGACCACTAATAGGAGACCATTTAAGAATTAAAAATATTAAACTGGAACTCAATTTCTAAGCTATGAAGCAATGAAGAATGTTTACAACTAGTTCTTAGCATCTGAAAGTGGATTTATAATATGTCTTCAAGTTAGTGTGGTTAGGCGCCATTGTAATTAAATAAATTGTTATGGTCTGTTGGCAATTACAAAACTAATTTTGGTTTGCCACAGAGGCAAACAAAATTTGTGTTTATTATAATTTTAATGGAATATGAACTCATATGAAACAAACATGCTGAATCAATCCTATACTTTCTAGCCAAATATTACTTACATACTAAACGTGCCTTAAGAATTCTCCATGCAAGGCCACTAAATATAAAAAGTAAAGTATTATTTTATGAAATAATCTATTGCATTTACCATATTTTTTCAGATCCCTCTATGGCATCAACATTCCTTGAACAATAGATGTTTTTACAAACCTTCTAACAAAATGGGTAAAATTTCAAAGTGGTATGAACTGCTTGTATTTAATTCCATTTTCTTTGCATATTATAATTTGCATTATAAAGCTAGGTCTATGCACTGTTTGCCTCCTTTAGCTTTTTCTGAATTGCCTATTAAATTCCTGGATAAATATATTTGTACCACATTATTTCTAAGGTATTCAAAGATTCTCCATTTTTACTGCAAAACATTTATTGACAAAATAAAACATAAAACAAATGTCCTGAAAATCTTGTTTTTTAAAAAAATATTATAACATTTTTAATCAATCTGATGACGGGAGTTCTGTAAGTGAATTACATTACAGACAGTCCTCACTTAGTGACCATAATTGGGATTGGCAACTCAGTTATTAAACCTATATGACAACAGTTTCTACACCACGCATTACCTGGAATCTAAAAGAACTTGGTATGCATGCAAAACATCTCCACTTTTGACCATTGTAGCATCCCATGGACACCTGATCAAAATTCAGACACTTTGCAAATGACTCATATTTATGACAGTTGCAATGTCCCAGGTTCATGCGATCACCTTTTGTGGCCTTCTGACAAGAAATATCAAGAGGGAAGCCAGATTCACTTAAAACCATAATACTAAATTAACAATTGTAGTGATTCACTTAACAACTGTGGTAAGAAAAGTCATAAAATGGGGCAAAACTTACTTAACAACTGTCTTGCTTAACAACAGAAATTTCGGGTTCAGTTGTGGTCTTAAATCGAGGACTATGTATATTTTAAATGAAATTAAATCCTCTTCCATAAATTAACAAGAGTAATGTTATGTAAAATGTCTGAATAGACTCGCAAAGTTGCTCTAGAATTCATGAACATTTTCTTAGAGTCTGAAATAATATGTAGTGGCATCATGTCATACCATATTAATTTTGGATTTACTGGTTAGGATATATTTAAGAAGCATACAATCCATATAATACAGAGATATACCTTTCATAAGCTGACAGAAACTTACAAGGAAAAGCGGTATATTCTCATACCTGAAATAGAGAACAATACACATTTACCCTTTCAAGTAAATTCATGCATTTGAATGCATTATGTAGTTGCATTACAAATTATGCAAATGTACTTTGAATTCAGATTTCCTATGTGTTTTTTTTTAAATGCATCTTATAAAGGTAGTCCTTTAGTTATGAGCGAAATTGGGATCAGAAGTAGGCAAGAAATTTAAAAGTTTATTTTGCAAACTAAAAAAGGCAGAATCTATATCATAGATTATTCAATGTTCTGTCTTATTTATTTCAGCACACAAAACTTTTCCATGAACTAGATTACCACCATGCCGAGTGGTTAGAAAGACGATTTTCTAAATACTTCAAAATTTTTGAAATAGAAGTATATAAAAATACTGTATATCTTACTACAGTATCATCTTCATACCCTAAAAATAACACTGTATTTGCCACCATACTAGCTACTTAAGGAAAGAGAACAAAATATTTCAACCCTTTAATTTAGCATTACATTTACCCCTATTGACGTTATATACATCGGGCTAATTCGCACAACTTATCAAGATGAATGTTTTCCTATTACATAATGCTTAAAAATTAGAATGAACAAGGGCAAGCATAAGAAAGCCCAAGCTTTGCATGAGAAAAAAATAAATTGTAGAGTCAAAAGGTTTAGCAGAGGGTTTGTTTTGATTACACATAATACTCAACGATCTACTGTAGATATAAAAAGTACTATATTCACTGAAAGACAAAATGTCCTGGAAAAAAGGGTTATTGTACTGAAATCATGTTCTAGTTTTGTTGTTGTTGTTAATTTTATTTATTTACACATATACAGTAACTGCAACCATATCAACATTCTATGCCCACTGAGAGTACTCAATCTTTATGGGCTATTTCAAGATCTCCTCCACTGGT
>JANHJO010008543.1:12592-24919 GCA_032468235.1 Pseudoxyrhopus heterurus | reverse complement strand
AAAGCATGTTTAGCTACCTGAACTGAAGAAGGTGCTACAGGGACTTGGACACTTGCGGGGGGCTATCCCTGAATTCTCTCCAGGTACCCCACTCATATGGAGATAAGTGGAGATGCGGCTAGCCTGGACAGCCACCAGATTGCCACCAACACCTGTAAGAAAACAGAGACAAGATACGATCAATTATATTTGTGCCAGTGATTCCTCAGCATCAATGCATCCAGAAATTCCTTCCATACTTGTGTACAACAGATGATTGGCACAATCTGAAGCTGATCACCATCATTTCTCATGGGAAGATCTACATTATAGGAGGCACATCCAACTTCTACTGTGGTTCCAATACAGTGAAGTGCAATACTGTATCAGTGATAGACAGAATTCATGGTTGAGAGTTTCAAAATAATAATGTAATTGAAGAAGGGACATGTTTTACAACTATTATGCCATTCACATGAAGAGAATACAAACAGACCCCGAGAAAGAGAATTGGAGATTTCTGTAAGGTTGTATTAGTATTCATTTCCTCTTATTTAACTTTTTGAGTCTGCCAATAACCAATTTCTCCCCAAATAGATCACGCTTCTACTAAGCATTGTTTAAAACACAAGGATCACCTAGACTACCTCACTGACCTTCAGACTGGCACTTTAATGTATGAACACTTTTCTAAGGACTTAAAACTCAGTTAAGGTGGCATTGATCAAATCATTTCAAGCAATGCATACTATGATACGAGCCATTGGAAGAAGGAGAAAACTCTGCAACTTTAATTCATTTTAGAAGATATTGATAGAATTTACAAAGTAAAGGGGTCCTCATTTAACAACCATTCTTTCAGTGATCGTTCAAACTTATGATTGTACTGAACAAGTACAATTCTACTGGTCCTCAGAGTTCCAGCACTCATGTATCCTCCTGAACACATGATTGTGATCCAGGCGCTTGGTACTTGGCTCATAATCATGTCACAGCAAGCCACATTCACATGATTTCTGATGTTCCCTGCCAGCTTTCCACAAGCAAACTCAATGAGAAAGCTGGCAGAAAATCAAAAGTCACAAACATTGGAGGGCCTCACTTAATGATCCATGTGGTTTTCTCTGAACAATGGCAACTAGGACTGCAATCAATAAGTGGTGTCACATGATGTCATTTTTTTACAACCACATAGCTTAGTGATGGCAATTCCAGTTCAATTGGCATCATAAACCAAAGACTACCTGAATTAACATTTCACAAATATCAAACTGCTACATTAAGCTAATTAAACAGAAGCTATATTAAATTTTCCTGCCCATGTATACTATTAGTCAATATGGTAACCTCTTATATGCCATTCTCTTTTGATATCTTTCCTTTTTCCCCAGACTTTTCTTGTAATAGTTTTGATTAAGTTAGTTACAAGTCACACCCTCCCTCCAATACAAATCTTTCTGCCATTTAATTACAAGTATGAGTTCAAAAGTATGTGCAAAACCATTGTTACGTGTAAGGTGTTATATTTGGCACATGAATATATGATCTCCTATTGTCTCAGCAATGTTCTGTCTTTGGTCCCTGTTTATTACATTTAGATTTTTCATTTCTTTTGGGAGCAAAAGACAACATTCATAATATTCAGAAGTCCATATAGTCCTGATAGTGCTGCAATTTACTGGTAATAACAAGTTAAAACTCCTTTATTCCAAAATGCATTTGATCCTAGCTGATAGTGAGTGTCTATCTTTGCTTTTTTGTATATGATTAATTTCTGCTTTTAATATTCATTTGTATTTATTTATCATCATGTTTTTCTTTGATATTGTATATCTCCAGGGTCCTTTAGGATTGGGATGAGATAAATACTAAACATAAGTAAGTAAATATAGTATTCCCTCCTCTCTTTTTAACCTCACAATAACCCTATAAGGTAGGTTGGGATTAGACATCATGTCTGCTCATCACCCAATAACGTACAGTAAACATGGATTTGATCCTAAAACTTCCCAGTGTGGTTCAGAATCTTAATTATCATGCATCAGTGGCTCAAACAACTTGAAGAAGTTCCTAAAGCAGCAATTTCTACAGTTCCCCATGGACTATAAACAAGATGCAAGATCATGTGAGTTTTCATTCCCACAACATACAGGAATTTATTATTTAATGTCCCACTATCTCTCTCACCAAGTGTTAAGTATATTGAAGTTGGTTGCTTAAAACAAAGAACAGCTCACCATTTATAACAGGAGTAAAGACTGCCATTCCTGCAAAATTTGGATCTGACACGGTTTTATCCAATATCAATCCTCCAACACTGAAAGAAGAAACATTGAAAAAAAATTGGAAGATATAATAGCCAACTGCATAAGAGAAGTACTGCTATAGCCTCAAAAACTTGTTTCTTGTTTTTTGTGATGCTTGGAAAATACTGAGTGCATTTTAAAAGTACACATGCATTCATGTAGTTTGTTTCTAGGTAAGAAAAGGAGTAAGAAAAAGACAAATCAGAAAATGAAGTTCTTTAGCTCATTTCATCACAAAACTGGAGCATTCCATCTATTGAAAAGGTGAAAAGATTTCTTTTCAAACAATTGTCTTCCTAAAATCAAAATATCAGATCAGATCAGAATAGAATCCTTTATTGGCCAAGTGTGAATGGACACACAAGGAATTTGTCTTTGGTGCATATGCTCTCGGTAACAAAAGAGAAAAGAAAATAAGATAATATAATACATTAATAAGATACAACACTTGGTGATAGTCATAGGTTACTAGTAAGCAGTCAGATCTAATACTCGGTAATAATAATTTAAATAATAAATACTCAGATACAAGGAAAGGGCAATAATATAAATTGTAAGGATATGGATTGTGGAGATATTGAAACAAAATATGGAGAAAGAATTACAAATATGTAACTCTAGATTTGTTTAGTTTTTAAATGTGAATAAAATTCCAAAATTATTTTTCTGAATTAAAAGAAAAAGGTAAATTCTATCATTGTATTAATATAGAGTTAATACACGACACTGAACAAGATTCTTAATAGTTTATTGTAAAGTTTAAGGAAGACAATTTACACTTTTATTAAAGAAGAGGATTCCATTACATTTGATTAAGGAATACTAGTATTGAGATTGTTCGGATAGTGTAATACTAGTCCATATAATACTAAAACTCTTGTATCTGTAACCTTTAACTGGATGAAATAGTGCATCACAGAGCAATACTTTTGAACCAAGGGACCCCAAATGAGCTAAGTTATAGAATACATCTAAAATTTATTTATTTATTTATTTTTCATATTTGTATGCCGCCCAACTCCCTAGGGACTCTGGGTGGCTCTAGGACCCATGACTTTAGAAAATTTTATAAAACTTTTTATGATATAAAATCATAAACCATTTTATGAACAATGCAAAATGTCATAAAACATTTCCTATTGTCAACTCATGATGTTTGACTGTGTTATACAGTTAAACATTGGCTAATTTCAAGGCATATACATATCGGAATATCTCCCTGTATTTTTAAGAATTTTTCAAGTACATTAGGTCTGCCATTGTTGAAGGCATTGAGGAATCTGGTGAGAAAATATCTCTGAAACGATGACCCAAGGAGTCATGGGTGATCTAGTATATAATACTAATACTGAGCTAGGTTAAGTATGAAAATGAAATAATAATTACATATCTAAGTGGGCTTTTTAACACACTTCAGACTTCAAACGGACTCAAGTATGTTGAACCAAAAAAATTCAAACATCTCTTTTGCCTTTTTGGCTCACTGAGCCCAAGGTACCCTCTCATGAAGGGGGGAGGGTACCCTCGGAGTCTTCATGAGCCGTGGTGGTGCAGTGGTAAGAATGCAGTATTGCAGGCTAATTCAGCTCACTGCCAGGAGTTCAATCGTCAGCAGGTCAAGGTTGATTCAGCCTTCCATCCTTCCGAGATTGGTAAAATGAGAACCCAGATTGTTGGGGGAAATATGCTGACTCTGTAAACCACTTAGAGAGGGTTGCAAGCCCTGATAGGCGGTATATAAATACAGTGCTATATAGTGATTGGAAAGAGTACAACACTGATAAAATACTCGTTTTGATTATGATTCGTTTTTTTAAAAAAGCTGGGTTTTTAATAGTACCAAATTAAGTTATCTCTTTCTGTATCAGCAGTAATGATTCCTTCCCAGATCCTTTTTTAATCATTCTGGTTGTTATTGATTATTTTTAGGCTCTCCACAAGAAGAGCAGGAGTGAAATAAAGGTAACCCTTTCTGGTTATTGATTTCACTCTTGGTTACTATTATTTTTGTTCTTACTAGTTTCCAATAGTGCAGATTTTTCTGTTCAAGCACATTAGTGCAGCACAACACTGAGGAAAATGGGATAGCTAATTAGTGAGTGAATAATGAATTTTTCTTGGACTATGGAAGGATGCTGATTTAAACTATTATTGACTAGAAAATGGGTAAATGAACTGTGTATTGACCTCATTATTAAATGAACATATATTATGTGAAACAATTGGTATTGCAATATTTATATATCAGCTTCTGCAGCGCCTTTTTGACATCTACCAAGCTACACAGGAAAAAAACTACTAGTTTTCAGGAGCATTTGTCATATCATAAGTACCTCTTATACCTCTGTGAAAGTTTCTCCAAGATATTCTATATATTTATTGCTATTTAAGATAACAATATCTTGCAGTGCAGGAAAAGCCTCAAATCAAAGTCTTTACATATTTGGTAAACATCATATTTCATGGCAACATCATAGGAATAAACCAGTTTATACTGTGCTTATCATATATCTGATGCAGGGGTGGAATTATTTTTATTTGTTTTGGTTTAAAACAAACATGCCCCCTTTGACATTGGCACTTCTGCTTTAAAAAAAAAATTAACCTACCTTCTTTTGGCAATAACCAAAAAGTATGAGCCCATGCTCACCTTGCTCAACATCTAGCTTATCTTGGTGGTTCTCAAAGCAATTAAGTAAAACCAAATCTGGTTAGTTGATGTATGCATGCTTTAAAAAGTATTTGGAAGAAATGCTTGAGATCTCGCATGAGTTCTGCACCTCTATGTGAGTCATTAAGGTAGCCCAACTTTTTTTCAAGTGTCCAAGTAATCAGAGACTACTATGGGACAACTTTGCTGGGGTGAATGAATGAATGAATGAATGAATGAATGAATGAATGAATGAATGAATGAAATTAAGCATAGTGGAATGGGTTCCAACCTCTTTGTTTTTCAATCTCATTCATAAATCCAAATAAAAGAAGAATGCTTTAATGAGAAGCTGAGACACGTTGTAAATGCAGTATTTTTTCTGAACCATTGATTGGTTAATCAACAGGAGCCTCAGGGTAAAGATCAAAATGACCAAGATGGCAGCCATAAGGATCTGCCCCTTTGTTGCATATGTAAACATCACACACACAAGAGCTTCAATTGTGCAACTCTGGCCGTCATCTTGACTTTTATTTTACCTTCCCTGAGGAACCACTGAGTTAGTACTCTGAGCAAAGAAAATGGAAATATTAATTCTGTAGCCAGACAAGAAGTAAAAAAAAAATGGCCAGTAGAAGGTAATGACAGAGATTTTCAGTATTGTTGCCAAAAAAAACTAAATAATACGTCCATATAATCATCATGGGTCAATTCTGTCTTGACGAATTACTTCCTTTTCTTATTTGAAATTAAACAGACTGTACGTTTTTAAAACAGAGCTTCCAATTTGAAAGGACTTGTTACCCACATTAGAGTTCTTCATTGTTTATTATTACCTCTGATTATATTTCATTCCAAGGTTATTAATTTTGAAAGTCAAATGATGGAAAGTTTACATTTTTCTTCAGCTCATACAACATGTTTGTTTGGTGGCAGACATATTCTGTAGAAAACAAAACGACTGAAGGATTTCCTTTGAAAAAATAATGTGTAACGCCAGAGAAAGTGATGTCGCTGAAAAACGAATGGCTACTTCTGTAACACTCATTTTAAAGCAGTTAACCACAAAGCTGTCAGAAGTCGCTGTAGTGGGCATTCATTTGAGTTATAAGGAATCAATAAGACTTGACAAGCTTGCTGTATAATAGCATGGAAATCCTCCTACTGGGAAAAAGAATTTTTTTATGCTTGTCAGAGCCAAAGAGCTTTCCCAGAGCCTGATTCGTCCCCCGTGCTTATGTAAAAGACTCAGCAACTGGCAGAACCAAGGCTAAAAGTGACCCTTGGGATCATGCTTCCAATCTTGTCAGTCACCATGGCTGATAAATGCTCTGGAGGTACCACAATCATACATGGATTTTCATCAGAGGCCCTCTGGGAAACAATGACTTTCTCCCTTACCAGACTAAGAGCCCTGCCAATGTTTCTGTATAGCTACACAGGTAGTCCTCAACTTACAACCCAAAATTTCTGTTGCTAAACTAGACTGTTGAGTCTTGTGTCATTTTACGACCTGTCTCACCACAGTTGTTAAGTGAATCATTGCAGTTGCTAAATTAATAACAAGGTTGTTAAGTGAATCTGGCTTCCCCATCGTCTTCGCTTGTCAGGTCACAAAAGGTGTTCGCATGGCCCTGGGGATACTGCAACCGTCATGAATATGTACCGGTTGCCAAGCATCTGAATTTTGATCACATGACCATGGAGATGCTGCAATTGTCGTAAGTGTGAAAAACAGTCATAAGTCACTTTTTTCAGTGCCATTGTAACTTTGAATTGTTGTAAGTCGAGGTCTGCCTGTATTATTATTTTATTTCCCTTCCTTTATGTTCTGAGATAATGCATCATTGGTACTTAACTATATAAGTTGCTAGTGGGCCTGACTCCTAATGACAGTGTGGACAAATTTTCCCATGGTTACTTGACTCTTCAACAAGCTAGGACTTATAAAGAGATTTCTTTTTTATAAAAAGAGCTTTGTTTTTTATTTCCAAGTATTCTCAAATGGGTGGAAAAGTCACTTAAGCAACTGTATGTCTCCTTTGCTAATTGAGCCATGCAGCTCTGATAGTATGTGAGCATCTAGGCCAGCTCCTTTGCAAAGCACAGACCCAACCTGAATCTTCACTGCATTGCAAGAGGGGAGAGGTTCCTTAAATGTTCAAAAGACAAAAATAATACGGTTCTATATAGATAATATGGCATTGTGCACTGCCTCTTTTATGATATTTTTTGCCATCTATGACATAAAATAGGCAGTTATTTAAACAATTGATGTCTTTACAATATGTAGGAACCATAAAATTACAAAATTCAGCATGCCTGTCTTTCATCACTGTGCATCTAATATGGATATGCTTCAGCTGATAGGGATGGCGAATGAGCAAGTGCCCACATTCAAAGAGGACTTCACACAATCATTGTCTTGGGTGGTGTTGAACTTTAGCATTTAGTGACTGTGATCTAAACAACCTATTTCCTGACATTTCACTGGCAATTGTGACTGACATCTTCAGAGGCAACTGAGCAAGGGCAGACTGGGCTCTTTATAGTTAGGTGACCTGACTTCTGATTGGTCTTTAGCTGATTTGGTTTCTGATTGGTGCAGGTTAACAAAGGCTGGTCACCTTGCCTCTGAAGATGCCAGCCACAGTTACTGGCAAAAACTCAGGAAATCTGACATCTAGACCTCAGTGACTAAATCCTGAAGCTCAACGCTGACCAACAGATACTGGCCATGAAAGCCTACGCTACATTAGCATAACATTGACTTGTTTCAGAGTTTTCAGAACTTTTATTATTTGTGATGGCTGAATTGGGCAGTTTGGTCTCATTTGTTTCTGCTATTTATATTCCTCTCTATAATATTTTTTCTTAAGAAAGGTGCCAAAATGTTCAGTTTTTTCACTTGTCATAAAATCAACAACTTTTCTTCTGTTATATTTCTGGGATGAGATAATATTTTTATGAGTGATTGCCATGTTACTTTTCCCAGAAAGCCTATTCCATGATGGGCTTGAAATTAGGGACATTCAAAATGGCAGTCTCTATAAACAATACTTCCTTAGTGACTCACATGGAGCTGGTCCTGTTGAGATGCTGTTCTACCAAGGATGGTGGCACAGTGATCCAGTATTTCAGGCTAACTCTGCTCCCACAATAGGGGTTTAATCCTGACCAACTCAAGGTTGACTCAACCTTCCATCCTTCTGAGGTCAATAAAATGAGGACCCAGATTGTTGGGAGCAATATGTTGACTCTGTAAACTGCTTAGAGAGTTCTGTAAAGTCTAAGTCTAATAAGTCTGAGTGCTATTGCTATTACAAAGGAAGTAAAATATTCCTCCAACGGTTCATTTTATTTGGTATTAAATAGCCCACAAAAAGTTCATATAGTCACACAGTGAATCATTTCCCTGTTTTTACAATTGAAATACTAGAAATAATACTTTAGAAATAGTTATTTGGTAAGAATGCCATACTGGTAAAAAGATTAGGTGAAAGCACACCTTAAAAGCACATCCTGTTTGGGGATAAAGAAAAACATTGGGATTTGCATGATTCTTATGTATGACTCATCTGTACAAATTCTCATAGGATTTAATAAGAATTTGCCACATGTAACTGCTCAAGTTTGAGTGAAATGATTTGGAGAAACATTGTTAGAAACATTTCTTCTCGAATTGCTGGAATGTTTTCAATTATCTGATGCTGAGTCATTTTTTTCCTCTCCCCAGCCCTCAGAATAATAGATGTTTTCCATTTAGTAGAGACATAAACATATAACTATAGAGAATGTTACAATTCAACACAAGGGTGTACTTCTATTTGTGTGTGTTTAAGTGGGTATGTGCAGTATAATAAACATACCTACATTCTCTCTTTCATTCCTAGAGGGGATTATATAAATCGAGGATGGTATAGTTAAAAACATGTTATATCTTAGATTGTGGAAGTGCAGATCTAGTTAATAACAATATGGAGACTTGCACACTCAAAAGACTTTCACTTTTACAAGGGATAGCGAAGGCAAGCAACCAATGAAGAGGGAGAGTTAAGGCAGGAATTGGTAATATCTAATCAGCTATGATTGCTTCCTATGCAAAAGTCAGCTGTGCTTCTACACAATAGTCAAACTGTTTGACTTCCTGGCGCCATCCCAAGGTCATCATTTTCTATTGTTGCTTTTGTCTTATGGAAAATTCCTTTGGAGAGTTGGAGTATTCTTTTGCATATTTTGGAGGAGGAATGTATGCCAAAGTTTTTAGTGGAAGAAAAGATCTTTAGTCTTGACTGCCTCTTGTGGTTAGCAAAGACCAAAGTTGGGTTACAATTAAAATACTTATTTTATGTGCACACATAAAACTAACCACTTTATGTAACATTTTATATTGAATTGGTGTAACTCTCTACAAATTTGATAACTGTTTAAAAACATGGCATTTCTTTTTTAAATGTGCATGTTGAATGCCAAATGAATGCAATTTCAGACTGTTTAAACAAAATCACATATGCAATACGGTTTGATTGATTTGATTTTGCAATGTGTGCGAATACAATTACTTAGTAAATATGATTTCTTAATAGCCTATTCTATGAACCCAGACATAATGATTTATTGATAAACCATAATTAAATAAAGCATAACAGTATAGGGTGGGAAATAATCTCAAGTTTGCTGACTGTATTAAGGAACAACTTAAACATTGAAAAGATATGTACTATTTAGACATTCCTGCTCCCTCTCTCTCTCCCCCAATCACACTTTATTTTCTCCAATTTCCAATACCAGAAAATTAACTTATTTTCATGGATGAAGTTCAGGATTTTTTTAATATTAGTTTTTTTTACCTTTGAAACCAAGTTCTAGATCTCAAAGCCATAATAAGATACTGTAATAATTATTATGACTGTATACTACTATATGTGTAAAAGTCATCCCACCACATTGTTTGATGGCCATCTTTACAACTTATGTCAAATTATGTTTGTATTTCTACATCAAACCCTGTATTGATTTGAAATGTAAGTGCATATCCAACTCCTATAGTCAATGATGCATCAAAAAATAAAATTATTCCATGCTTGAATGACACTTGCAAATTTGTTTATGAAAGAATAACATCGATTCTAGGACAAACAATGACAAAATCAAGCCCTGATAGTCTTTGGGAACAAATTTGTTTTAAATAATTTATGGAAGGATTTCCCCCTTCCATTCTAGAGATTTTAAACCATTCAAAAACTTCTTGCACCAAATTTCCAGAGAAAATACCTGGAATTATCATTTCTTGATTTTTTTTTCTCCATCCAAAATACATAGTGTGTCATTGTAGAAATAATCTGAGTTTGATGCACCAAGGACTCCATAGTTCAACTCTGATATGTGTATGTGTGTGTATGTATGTATATGTGTGTATGTATATGTACACACACACATATATATATATATATATTCTCTTTTGTTGCTAAATAATTATGTGTCAGTCTTATATTCAGAGTGATTTTCTGCCAAGTATAGGCAGCATGCAGAGAAAACAAGTCAATTCTACTCCTTGAAGAAGAAAAAACCTATAATTCATCAATGATTTATATAAACTGATTCATGGATTTAGCACCACGTTGTACATTTTAATTGCATTTTGTACAATTGCACACAAATTACTCTTCTAGATTTTCCATTGGTTAAATTTTCAATTTCATTATATTTGATGGGATAAGTAGTTATGGCAAGTGAGGTTTCTATATGTGAGGTCTCCTTCTCTACAGGGTAATACCTCAATAATGATTAATATAAGTCATTAATCTTCCATGTTTACAAGCAAATCTAGAGAAGCTCCTGGTAATTTTGAGTAGCTTAGTCAGAAAACACCAGGCTGGGAATCTAAGCTTGTGCCACCCAATAGAATGATGTATCTTCAGTTGCTGTAACATAGATTAGGTTTTGGGGTCATAATTATCACCATCTTGTTTCTCTATCATAAGTGTTGATAGCCTTTTTATTACTATTATTATTATTCCAGTGACAGGAGCAATCTGAAAGTTTGGCACTGAGAGATACTGATTCTATTTATAACTTTTCTTTTTCTCACTGATCTCATACAAACGAACAACACTGAAGAAAGTTTTGGTGCATGAAATAATGGCATTATATTTATTTTATATTTTTTATTTATTTTAATTTTATTTGAAAAAAGTTAAAATACAAAACTCCAAAAAAAATTAAAAAAGGAAAAAACACAAAGCAAACAAGAGATTGAAAAATAAGTGCATTTAAAAAACACATATATACATATTATCCTCCCTAACTGAATACTGATTAATACATTACTACAATATTAGTTTCTCACCCCTTGCAAAACAGCCCCCCCCAAATTTTTCAACTATTAAGTCTGTTTGCAAACTATTGATCTGTAAACTATATACTATATTAATGACAAAATAGTTAACAGGAAGAACAATAATAATAAGAAAAGCAAGGTTAAAGTTTCAAAACTATCTGTTAACAAACAGTTATTGTAATTAACTCATAGAACATTTATCACGGTATCTTATATATTCCAAATTGTCTCAAGATTTAAGAGTAATTTGTCCTAGATCAAATATCCATGTTTGTTGCTTAATACCATCTCTTATCAGTTGTTCTCTGGTTAAATATAATAAATTCAGTCTCCCCAATTGGTCAATCTTCCCAACAAAGTCCAGATGAAAATGGTTTCTGATTAAATCTGATAAGTCCACTCCCCAATCTCCTTCAATCCTCCTAGGGAAAACCAATTTACCACTTCTCCATTCAATCAGGCTTTTACTGTTGTAAAAGAATGCAGGCTTGAACTTCAGGGAGGCCATGAAAATCAACTGTCTGAACAGTCCATATTTCTTTCCAATGGGTCTGGAATCTTCAAATCACATTCCTTTTGTGAATCTAATTTATACAGAGTTACATGTATCTGAATGTTTTCCACAGCCACCATCATTTCATCAAACTTTTAAAAAAAGCTTTCAACTAAAAATTGCATGTTACCAAATGGTCTTTTTCCAAATATCAGCCACCTTTGCTTGTCTGCAATCTGATAGATTATTGCTCTGTGTAACTTAGCCAGGAAACAAAGAACGCTGAAGCAAACTGAAGAAATACATAAAAAAAAACGGGGAAGAAATTTTCTGGATATTTTGATCCAAGATTAAAAGAAAATTTAAAAAAATAAGCTCCAAATAGTTTGCAAATTAATAAAACACAAAGCCCCTCTGGTGAGAGTCCAAAATTAATGTACCGTATATACTCGAGTATAAGCCGAGTTTTTCAGCCCTCGAAAAGGGCTGAAAAATCCACCCTCGGCTTATACTCGAGTCAACTAATTTTCGGGGCTAAATTGATGCCTACTGTGGA
>JANHJO010008543.1:0-12492 GCA_032468235.1 Pseudoxyrhopus heterurus | reverse complement strand
CAGAGTTCAAAAGCCTCAATTCTTTGACGCTCAGCCTTCCTTATGGTCCAACTTTCACAGCCATATATTGCAACTGGAAAAACCATAGCCTTGACTATACGCACTTTTGTTGGCAGGGTGATGTCTCTGCTGTTTAGTATGCTGTCTAGATTTGCCATAATTTTATTAATTAATTTTTATTCATTAATTTAATACAATTTAAACAGGATGATGCAACTGAAATGCACATGGAACAGAATCAGTTCAGCTTCATTGATGTTACTAAGAAAACTGACCTTAATTCTACAAAATTGATAAAACAAAAATGTACCACCCTTCAAAACTCTGTGGTAGATTACCACTTCTGAATTTGGATTTTGAATTCAATTGAATTCCTTGAATTTAAGCGTTGGCCTTGAATTTAAGCTTTAAGAACTGACTTTAAAATTTGGCTTTCATTAAAAAAAAATACAGATGAGGTGAAAATGTACAAAACTTTTTTGCAAGTCATTTTTTTGCCACATAAGTCCTGCTATGTGTTCATTGACATACACTATTAAATAGTGATGGCTGCCTTATCAAACATTGTTATCACTTGCATCTCTAAATATTCCAATACATGTCAAACATTCACAGAAACAGGTCAAGCAATTGTTTGAAAACCTGCTACAGTACTGCTCATTTGCTGTCAAATGATGACTGTTTTGACATGCTACCTTTTACATATATTTCTATATATAGAAAAGAGGAATTGTATTTGATAATATATATTTGTATCTTTAGGTAAAGATAAAATACATGAATATAGGTCTACAGCAATGAGAAGCAATCTAATCCTTACTCTTCTTAGCAAATGAGACCTATATTTCATTCTAAGCACATTGAAGGCTCTATGAAGATGAAATTACTTCCTTTCCCACATAACAGCAGTGATTCGGTTTCTGGGAACTAGGATGGGGAAGGGAGATGGATTGGAGAAAGCATTGTAGTGCATCTCACTGTATGAGATGTTTCTTTGCAAATGGTACATGCATACTCTTGTATTCAGGTATGAACTGGGTTGAAGAGGGTTTTCCATAACCCGTTTGCCACACAGGAGGTGCTTACAAGCTCTTAACAAGTTTGCCTACACTTCTGATTCACGCCTGACTCACCTATTCATCTGCCAAGAACATTCAGTCTTCTCTGCAATGAAAGAGCAAATCCAGTGATTTACACAACAAGATTAACTGAGAATAAAGGTACGGTAGTGTGTTTGTGCCAGACTAGCCTGCCAGGTTATTAAAACACCTCTGCCTAGCAATGGTCATCTTTTTCCACTTGGAAAAACAGCAAAGTTCAAAGGGGGTAGAAAGAGGAGCTGGAGGAAGATTAGAATGTACTGGCATTTTGTGGCTGAACTTTCCCATGGTTTATCACAATTCCAAAACATTTGGGAACATCTTTATGAAACATAAACAGTCTAACAGTGCTTATTGTTCCATTACTTCAAAAGCAGTTAAATATTGTTAACTCTTTTCTGTATGTTTTCCTTACATTGGCTAGAGGTGCCCCTTGTTGTTCCAAGAAATATCAGCTAAATTCCTCATTATTTTGGAATAGATCCATGACTATGAATTAAACTTACCTTTTAGAAGGCAAAGAAAAATGAATTTTTGTTTCTATTCATGCTGATTTCTTTGTTAAAGATTTGACCAACCCACAAGCTAACTAAACACATACAATCCCCTCTATTTCTTAATCTAAATTTTAAGGACTACCATACCCAAACTGCGGGTATATCTCCTTATGTCCAAAACCTTGTAATTATTTTGGTTTGCAAAGCACCACAAGTTCAGTGTATTCTTATATTTATGAATGAATTAGAGAGGAGCATTGGCTGGTAATTATATCCTTAAATTGAATGTTATAATTAATTAAGACATTTAAATCCAACTCTCAGTGCTGGTGTGATAGGTTTTCCCACACAACTGAGACACTTCGACTAGATAATCCTTGCAAAGTTCTTTCATACTTTGTAATTTGGCGATTCTATTATTCTATTACCCTATTCTATTTTAGGGATGCAATGTTCTAGCCATTAAGATGCCGGGCTTGTCACCAGAAGGCTGGCAGTTCGATCGTGAGTGCCACATAATGGGGTGAGCTCCCGTTACTTGTCCCAGCTCCCGCCAACCTAGCAGTTCGTAAGCATTTTAATGCAAGTAGGTAAATAAGTACCACTTTGTTGGGAAAATAACAGTGAAAATAAATGTTCTATGTGCCTCAGTGTATACTCATGTCAGCCACATGACCATGAACCATCTTCTGACAACACTGGCTCCCTTGGCTAGGAAACAGAGATGAGCACTGCCCCCTAGAGTTGGACAGGAGTGGGCAGAGGAAATCTTTACCTATTTATTATTCTATTTAAAAGATTAGGTTCTGAAGAATGGGAAATAATTATTATTTAATTAAAAATGAATTAATAATATTTCATTTCTATGCTGCTGTTTACACCTACTTCTTTGAATGAATGTTAAAATGTTTCTTGCTCCTGGATTATATTTGCTCCTTTGATTGCTCTTTGCATTGTAGTAGAAAAGTATAGGAAAAATTAGCATTCAGGTCTGCTTTTCACAGAGGGCTTGTCTGCCTGAGTAGCGATACGATATGATATAAGATAAGATATAATATTATAATCCATATCACAGAAGACAAAGTATCCATAAGAGCTCAGCTTACTCTTTAGAATGCTATGTTTTGTCTGGGTGTTTGAGATTTTTTATTTATTTCATTGTGTTGGAAACAGCCATAGACCATGTCGATTTAGCTTATTAGCCTTTTGAATCAGAAAGTTTGATGTGAAAAAGTTTGAAAAAGTACATAAAACATTGTATTATATAAAGTTTTTCAGCCTATTACATATATGCTACTTTCTAATAACCGGAGGATTGAAAAGTGAGAAGAAAGTGGGTAGTTAATATTCATACAGTTCAGGAAAAAATGATTCTGCTTTTCTGAAACTTCCGTAAATGGTCAAATAAAAAAAGATTTTTGTTCAAAATAGTTATGTTTATTCCCTTTTTAGAATTCTGTTGATTTAAAAGGACCCATGCTAGATAGAGTTTGATGTATGATTTATCTAACAGTGTCAGTAATATCTATTGCCACACAACAGATCATCAATCAACATGCCTATGGAATGAACATTATAACTTAATAATTTAATGTCCCTGACCAATGAGTTACCTAACCTAATTAAAGGTAAATATATTGCTGAGGGCTAATTTAATCAGGGTATAAATAAAAGGTGTCACGTTATTTGAGTTAAACTGCTGTCATAGCAGAAGCTTTATTGCAAAATTCGTTGGCATTCAGAGATTCCCCATGGGCTGGTAGCAAGACACTGTCATTTTGCAGATTTTCAAATCCATTCAAGTTAAGTTTTCTCAGGACTTCAAGATACCTGGATGAGAAGAATGTTAATTTAATCTAAACCTCATCTTTCCATTTCTTTTCAATACATCCTATTCAATGTTCTCCATTTTTGAATCAACCGAAGTAAACAGTTTAGTATAAGGGAGTATGTTGGAAATCACAAAATGCTGAAATAATTTTTGGAATGTATTTTAACTGTTTGGAAGTATTGCTTAGAATGAAATGTATTGATCCATCAGATCATTTCAAATACTGGAATAATATTTTTGATGGAATCCTTTCCATGTTTAATCTGAGGATATTATTTCATTTCTTCCTCCAATTTTATAAAAATCCATGATTGTAGATGATATGGCTATGACCTGAAATAGCAAGTTTAAGATTATATGTTGTACTTTTTTTGGTGGTGGGGAGGGTCACTTTTATTAAGAATTTTAATTACAATAGCAAATAAGTCCTAATCCTAAATCCCAGTATCAACTGAAGTTAACGATGGGTTTGTACTTTTTTCTTCTTAAAATCTTTAATCCCTTTTGTATCTGGTTTCTAAAACCATGACTTATCTTTTGCTACAACTTGCAATAGCCAGGATAGACAAAATAAATCTGTTTTCCACAAGAAGCTTTTGTTTAATATATATTTAATTCCAAAATCTTATTTAAAAAGTCAATATTCCAAATTTATCTGAATCCTTAAAATGTATATAACTTTTGTAGATCAAAATATCTGTTCATTTGAAATTCTTTAAGTTCTTAAACTTGTAATCAATTTTTATTTTGTTCAGAATTGAAGATAAAACTCCCCTGATGATTTTTCAAACTTGTCATTCCAAAGGCCTCTAAAAGCTTTAAGGTGGTTAGTAAGCAATTCCCAAAAGTGATTAGAAAATGAAATTTGCAAACTTACTGTCCTGAGTTTCTCAACGATGGATCCATATCCCTATCTAGAAGATCCTTCTGATCCATGTTTTGCCTAGTGTCAGGCAGTGGCCAAATGCCAGAGAAATGGTTCTTTTTTTCCAGAGACAATGAACACACTAATGGGTGGAGATATTTTTAAGCTTTATTGTTTAATTGTAACAAATAAAATAAACAGAAACACACACAAAAAAGCAATGTACAAACAAGATTCTCTCCCTTTATCTGCTGGGAGCCCCATTTCAAGCAGCAGAGATACTCCGAGGCCCTTGGTGTACAGCATTGAGCACTGGAGCCTATGGAGAGGTTCCATCTTAATGAACAATTTTCAGGACTTTTATTGAACCTTGGTTTGATAACTCTGGTGAGGGACCAAAAGTTTAAGGCAGTGCTCTCCATAACCTGTGTGAAAAATCCCACCCACCCACACATACATACACGCACACTTTTTTTTACAAAGAGTGAATGATAATTAGCAGGTTTGGGATGAGCTGTAAACTTCTAGACTTTTCCCAATATGCAGGGGAAATCTAAATATGTCACTAATATATGTCACTCTTTGAAATACAATGATCTTCCACAATGCCACTACAATCCGAGTATTCCCATCCATGACCATAACCTATTAAACAAATAAATGTACAACTCTATAGAGGAGCACTGGTCTATGCACCCTAATTCAAAAGTAAGTCCCATTGAATGCACATCAATCAATCAGAATAGAGCTGGAAGGGACCTTGGAGGTCTTCTAGTCCAACCTTCTGCTCAAGCAGGAAACTCTATACCATTTCAAACAAGTGACTGACCAGTCTCTTCTTAAAAACTCCAGCATTGGAACACCTACAACTTCTGACGGCAAGCTGTTTCACTGGTTAATTGTTCTCACTGTTAGGAAGTTTCTCCTTAGCGCCAGATTGCTTCTCTCCTTGATTAGTTTCCATCCATTGTTTCTTGTCCTGCCTACAGGTGCTTTGGTAAATAAATTGAACCCCCACCTCTTTGTGTCAATGACCTACTACTGACTGTAAACAGTGCATTGAAGCACTCCGACCCTTTTAACACTCTAAAATCTATATCCACTGTCTGCACTGTCTGAATGTCCTTCCATATGCTTTAGCATTGAGAAAAGGACACCAGTGAGGGTATGAAAGAGCCAGAAAGAATATTTGTAGGTCAGCTGCTGCCTGCTTAGTCAGTAGCCTGGGATTCCCTGGGAACACATCAGATGAGTGAAACCTATATTGAGATTGCTTGGGTGGGACGTAGCTTATTTGTACAGACAAGTTAATTGCTTCATTCCTTAAAAGAAAGCTCACATCCATATGGTAGGTCTACAGCAGCCCTGTCAAATCTTCTTAACCCCCTTCTTAATCTTCTTGAGAGAACTCTTTCAAGACTTCCAAATTCAGGCTTTAATGCAGATTAAATGGATATATATAGTTTATAGACAGATGTAGCTACACAAATACAGATACCTAGATAGAGATTTGCCCACACGCATACTTAACGAGCTGTGACTAGGAAATATAAAGTCCTGTCCCAACCCACTGTTTCTTCTTGAGTCATAGCAAGGTCCATAATTAGAGCTAGGGAACCCAAGCATCATTCTAAATTTGGGTGCCGAGGATTATGCTGCTATTTTCAATGGACCAGCAACCAGAGTTTTAGGCTAATCGGTTTAGAGCTGTATGCAAAACATCACAAACGATTTATAAATATGCTGCCATCACACTTACTTAAGAAGGAGGAGGAAAGCCCTGACCTGAAAAGACTCTTTGAAGTACGGAAACTGTGAGCCTTTATATTTCCCCAACTTTCTTTTTTTCACTTCCTGTTTATACCATACATGTTTTCCCGTGGCAGGATACTTCAAGTCCCATGAGATCTAATTAATATTCACCCCCAAAGCACTCCACATCTACCTGGGAAAATAAACTCATTGTGACAGAGATTCCAGAAACACTTCTGCATATTCAGAATTTATGTGGATTTTTTTTTTCTTCGCTGAATGCCAAGAAAAATACAAACTTTAACCCATAAGTTTCTAAAAAGGCTTTTAATGGGTTAAGATGCTTCCAAGCCAAACCATCATAAATATGAACCAATTGTCAAGCATCTGAAGTTTGATCAGGTGACCATGGAGACGCTTCAACGGTCTTAAGTGTGAAAAACGGTCATAAGTCACTTTTTTCAGTGCCATTGTAACTTTGAACGGTCACTAAATGAACTGTTGTAAGATGAGGGCTACCTGTACTATACTTATCCTAAACAATTTGGCACTGTGTATTCAATAAACACAAAGGTTAAAACAGCACAGCAGTGATATATGAATAACGAGAATGAGTTGAGTAAAACCATTCATAATACAAATAACCCAATCCACACATCAAAAGAAAAGACAGCTTGGACTACAGAGGGTTATTTGAACCTCCTGAAAGGACCATCCTTGTCAATATGAGTGAAGAAATTAATTCCAGGAGCTTTAAAGTGGATTGGGAAAATTGGAGGAGGAAATTGGCATGTTGCTTCCCAAACCCATAGTTAAATATTAAGGCCTCCAAATGTTTTGAAGCAGCTTGCAAATTAAATAATACAAACATTCATGGGCTGCATGAAAACATGATTAGTTTAAAAATGTATCTGGAATTAAACCAAAGTAAAAAAGCTTGGGGAAAAAAAATTTTTGCGGTGTCAGTGAAGACACTTCAGGTTTCATATAGCAAATCCCAGTGTCAGTCCTCAGCGTATCAAGGAAGGGATAGAAGGAATTCTTCCTAAAAAAATTAATTTCTGTAGTCACAATTACTATATTAGACTGGATGGATCAATTGGTCTGACTTACTACTGGTAGTCCTCAACGTACGACCACAATTGAGCCCAAAATTTCTGTTGCTAAGTGAGACATTTGTTAGAGGTTTGCCCCATTTTACGACCTTTCTTGCCACAGTTGTTAAGTAAATCTCCACAGTCATTAAGTTAGGGAGATGGTTGTTAAGTGAATCTGGTTTCCTCATTGACTTTGCTTGTGAGAAGGTTCCAAAAAAGGATCACGTGACCTCAGGACATTGTAACCGTCATAAACGTGAGTTAGTTGTGAAGCGTCTAAATTTTGATCACGTGACCATGGGGATGCTGGAATGGTCCTAAATGTGAAAAATGGTCATAAGTCACTTTTTGCAGTGCCATGTAACTTTGAACAGTCAATCAACAAACTGTTGTAAGTCAAGGATTACCTGTATAAGTCTAGTTCTTAAATACGTATCTAGAAATAAGTACACAAACATTTGTACACAAGTTTTACTCCTTCTTCTGAGAAAGTGAACTTAACTGAGGACACGACAAACTTCAGTGCAGCAGCCAATAGACTGATCCAATTCCTTCTATAAATGTAATGAAGCACAAACCCCATAAAGAAGCAACATCCAAGAGGCAATATTTGTGCTCTGCTATCTGTAGCTTAATGTTTGTACTCTAAGACCAGACAGCTTTTGCAATATTTTTCTTTTGCGAAGAACATTTGGAAAAAAAAGGTTTTGTGTATGATGACTTGAGCCTCTACAAGAAAACAGAATATAAGCTAACAAATATTTAAGAAATGATGGTGTACTCTATGTGGCCGTAAGCATGGATTCCTAAAGGCATTATTCATTTCGGAATTTAGTTGTTATGAAACATGTTTTCTGTCTTGCTTTTAATTGAATTAAACATACTGTACAGCTATTTATAAAAATTATATGTTTGGGCCTGGAAAATAATAGCTGTTGAATTGCAGAAAGCAATAACACATAGTTTTATTAATGGAGGAATGTTAGACTTAATTGAAACCTTGGGGAGTATTTGAGATAGAAAGAATGTAAAGAACTGAGCTGAGGAATTTCATTAAAGGATCCAACCATAACCTAACAGGATACCATTTTCTTCTGAAATGTTTACAAGGCTAACCTGAGGAAGAGTGTTAACCAGAGAAATGGAGGGAAAGGTGAAAGACTTTCTTTATGATTCACTCACCATCATAAACACTGACAAAAACATTCACCTTTGTTTATTTTCCTCTAACTTGGGTCAGGAAATGCATTTAAACAAGTTTCCTTATCAGTCTTTAGTGCTATATATTCAGCGATGTACAGAACAGTGGAGAGTTCCATGTTTCAAGAGCCATAACAGAAGGTAAATAATAAAAACGTGTATTAGGTTTGGCTTCCACATGTTAGTCTAATGATTGGTTATCACAAACTATGCTGGATTATCCTTGGAAACTGATCATTACTTTTTCTGTCCCACACAATTCTAATTCTCTTATATCCTAAAGGTTCAGGAATACTATTTGCTACTGCTCAGCATCCTTATCTAATCATTCTATAATGGTGTAAAAACATTTAGGTGAGAAATATTTTAAGTTTCAGACACCTTGCTTTAAGTTAAAATCTAATTAGAAGTTACAATAGTTAACAGCTATTCCAGAGGTGTTCTCAACTCAAAACTGAGAACATATGGCCTAACTACTTGAGGAGCAACTTGTCCCCATATGTTTCTACCAATCCAGGGAGATCAGTCCCAGTAGGTATGCTTCCCATCCCATCACTCAGACAATGTCATTTTGGTGAGACCCAGGAAGTGTTAAAAAGGAAGAAAGTGTTTGCAAAATCTGTGAATAGGTCTGTCTGTTTTGTTATACCTGTTACAGAAAATGTAGACAAAATAAGCATCCTGTGAATAATACTCATGTGCTAATTGTGTAATTGCATAGTAAGTTGTTAATTATACAGATTAAAAAATAATTGTTTCTGGAAGCTGAAATGCAAAGTTTGTTTATTTGTTTGTTTGTTTATATTTCATATTTCTTAACCGCCCATCTCCCTCCAAAGAATTGAACCCCTTATAAGTTTTCTTGTTGTTTCTTAAATGATCACTTTCCTGCAATGCTAAATAGATACACAGGGATGATCAAATGGAAGATTTTGAGTCAACCACTAGGCCAATTTAAGCACCTTAGCTTTCAGTTTTTAATGTGTTTATTCCAAAACTAGATGCAAGAAAAGACTAGTGTTTAGAATATTAAAAATCCTGAAGCTTTATCTAACAGCTATTAAAAGCTTTATTCTTAAACCTTCGAAGATTCTAATTATTCCAGCTTAAGTTTGCCATCAAATTGGAATGCATATAAAATTTTGCAGAATTCAGTTTGTCAGATGCAGATCCAAGTAGGTGGTCTTCACCAATGATTTATGTTTTACTAAGTATTAAAAAAACAATAATTCAGACCACCTATCTGTCAACGGTTAGCATAGGAAACTCTGGGTTAAGGCACTCTTTATGTGAAAGCACAATCCTGGAGTGATGGCAGTGTGGCACCTTTGCTATTCTTGTATTAGTCATGGTGGCACAGTAGTTAGAATGCAGTACTGCAGGCTACCAACTGCCGACTGCCAGCATTTTGACAGTTCGAGTCTCACCTGTTCCAGGTTGACTCAGCCTTCCATCCTTCTGAGGTCGGTAAAATGAGGACCCAGATTGTTGGGGGCAATATGCTGACTCTGTAAATGCTTAGAGAGGGCTGTAAAGCACTGTGAACCAGTATATAAGTCTAAGTGCTATTGCTATTAGTTAAAACTCACAAGTACTCGTTCAGCACCATCACAAGACCACTACGCTACCAACAACAATACTTTAGTCAAGCAGACAAAATGAATACTAAATTAAAAGTAAACCTAAAAGCAAATGCAGCTCAACCAACAATGTAATAAAATCATGTCAAGTTCCAATAAAGCAGAACTTTCCCATAATAAAAAAAACAGAATTGTTTGTAGGAGCAATCAAACATGACCAAGTCTGAATGGCCTGGAAAACTTACTAAAAATAAGGTTAGAAAATATATTTGTGTACATTTTGAAAAAGGAGCAATAAAAATAAACATGGGCTACTAAGAAAAAGCCACTTTTATAAAATTTAGAACTACCTGATTTGAACTGCCAGGATCTGGATGACCCCTAAGTGGCATTCAAGTCTTTGAGTTCTGTATCTCTTTGCTGCCATATAGGGGCCATCCAGATATTTGCATCTGGTAAAACTGAAAAAAGTCACAAGAAGAATGAAAGTCAAGCATGCAAAGGCTATCACAGGGAAAAAAAACAGCTGACATGCTGGATCACTTTTCTAACATTGCATGCATTTCTCTCCAGTCTATCCTCAATGCTTGTGCCAGTGGTCTCTCTATTTCATGTGCCAGCCCCACATGTTACATAAGCATCAATTTACAATCATTCACCTGTTACTAAACCTCATTGCGTTTTATGAAGATTTTTTCTGGGGAAAAAAACATCATACCAGATTGTCCTACTAACAAGTTGACTTGCCTTCTGCTGAAGAGAGAGCACATTTAGGGGGGAAGATTCCAGGGGTTCAGCCCTATCACTGCAGTTGCATTACTCAGTATTTAATTTCCTGCATCAGGGAAAACAGCTATTTCATGGCTGAAGATGTATGAGCATGCAGACACTAATTTACTAATTTGGGTAGAGAAAATGAAGAAATCGATTAAATAAATTGTTCACTCCGTGTTGCGTCTCTTTGATTAATGAATGGGCACCACTTTTAATAGGATCGCTTGCTTGGAAATGTCTAGTGTAATTAGCAGAGCCGATTTTAACAGCAGCAGGGCCATTTTTTTCTGGTTCGGCGTTGAGAGCAGTTGTATACAACAGAAAACGTCACCAAGAGAATAGACTCTGATTATAGCCATTCCTTGCTTTCTATTCCACTTCAATTCTACACTGATATAATAATCTCCACTATTGTTCAGAAGGGTTTTGCTTCCTTGTTTAACTATTATCAGAATCACAGCAAACCAAACCAAGGGTTCTGCAATGTTTGCTTAATAAACAGCTGCTGGAATGTAGATCAGGGTAAGAAATCTGGTTGCCTCTCCTCACATCTTTTAGATGTCACAATCTATGGACTAGGTCAAATGGAAAGGTAAAGTCCAAAACTTCTGAGGAGGTTGTGGTTGCTCAACTCTGGTCCAAATCAATTTTCCCCAAAGGCCACCGCCTGGTGACCATGTAATTGGGAAATAAGGAATCTGGAATCCCAACTCCTCAGAAGAAGACCAGGTTGAAATAAGAGTGACTGAGCTTTGGCCCAGATTTGTTACATAATAGCCCTGGATTGAGCAGGGTTGCTGATCTTTCCTTAAAATCTGTTCCTCATATGAAAAAGAAAAAGCACAACATCTACTCAATATTGACTGGAGATTGCAAATATAGTCTTAAGAACAAATAAACATAGGTACATATATGTGATACATTATGCCTTGATTCCTCTTTCAGACCCATAGTGGTCGGGCTAAATTAGTGCCCCTAGTAAACTGTAATTTGTACTCATTGTACAGTAAACCACAGTTTTCCCTGGATGAATTCTTATCATACCTCTATAGTGTAATCCTGTGATGGGCTAGTCCTTGATGCTAAATACTGATACTTGATTCTTTGGTTTGCAGACAGTACAAGCTAATAAAGGCTCAAAAATTATTACTGTTGAGTTTGCCACCTCATATATTTTGCTGATGTACATGTTTATCCTTTTCATATATTGTATTTGAAAGACTAGATGTTCATCTTTTGATAGCAGCTTTTTAAGTCTTATGTGCACAACACATCTTCATTTAAGAAAAGTTATTTTATTTAGTGGGTATCCTGGCTATATCCCTTTTCCTTGACGATTTGTATACTTAAATAAAAGCCTTAACAAGAAATAAGTTATTTTTGATAACTGCTTATTAAAACGGACCATACCTTTTATCAGCTAAACTATTAATAGCATTAGTCAATTCATTCTTGAGTTAACTTATTTAATTGAAATAAAACTTATTTCATTAAATAAACTTATATGGTCAGACTCTCTTCTTCCTCCCTTTAAATTTTGTTGAAGTGTATAAGAAGAAACTTTGATGCAGTCCAGTAGCAATGAATTTATTCCATATCTGTCACCCAAAACTGTATGCTTTTAAAAGATTAGCATCACATCAGAAGGTGAGAATACTATTAAGAGCCATTAGCTGTAATAGTTAAATGTATATATCTGAATAGTAGTCCTTTAAGTTGCTCTACAGACTTGCAGATCAGCAGTTTGGCTGATCGAATCCCACCAGCTCCAAGGTTGACTCAGCCTTCCATCCTTC
>JANHJO010008542.1:10305-21580 GCA_032468235.1 Pseudoxyrhopus heterurus | reverse complement strand
CTGCTAAATTGCAGGCAGCTGGGAGCTGAATACTTAATTACAAAATACAGTGTTTAGCCCGCTGCACCATTCAGGGCAGCTCCATCACCCCCATCCCCACCCTAGGTTAATTTTTACCTGTGCACTCTGGAGTGGGCGGGATCTTAATTAGGGCTTATTTTGGGGGTAGGGCTTATATTGGGCACATGTGTAAAGATCAAGCTAGGACTTACTTTCAGGGTAGGTAGTATTTTCGGGGAAACTAGTTAAATTTAAGAAATTGTTTTCAGATGTTTTCAATATTTCAACATTGCCTCTTTCAACAGTTATTAAAAGGAGTGACTATAGCAAGTGGAGGTGTTCTACCCAGAATTCATCCAGAGCTTCTTGCCAAAAAACGAGGCGCCAAAAGCAAATCTGATACTATCCTTTCACCTACTCCAGAGAAGAGAGGAAGAAAACCTTTGGGGGCCAAGAAAAGTGGGAAAAAAGCAAAGACTGGTAAAGCTCGGACACCTAAAAAGGTAAGCAGAACTCAAAGCAATCAGTTTTGATAATTTGGGAATAGGTGTCCTTAGAACTTGATCTTACTCATTTCTGAAAGGTGACTTTATTTTAACCAGATGTATTTCAGGTGTTATAAAAGTTTTATTCCTCAACAGAATCTTCCTAAATAGTATTGATTGTTATTAACTGATCCAAGAGCCATTGCAAGCTAAATCAGAGGAACAACTTCAGCTTTTTCAACTGTGCAGCTCCCAGATATGGTTGGAATTTTGAAAAGAAAAACAAACCTTCTTCCTCTAATGAAGGGATGAAAAATATTTTTTCTACAAAGTGGGTGGGGTTTGCAGGGTAAATATATTATTTTTGTCTGTGCCATGAACCCCTATATAAAACTGAACTTATGAATGCCTTAGACCACTCAAGTTTTAATATCATCCTTAGCAAACACAAATAAATCTGATATGGAAGTTGCCTGCTGCCGGACAAATCTCTCTTTATCAATGAAAAAGTCTTTGGATGTAGTTCAAAGCCTTCTACCTGTACAATGCTCATCTCCAAGGAGTATACTTCGTATCCCAGGCTTAATATATTGAGCTTTACAACATATATTTTGGGTTAATTATTTCCATATATGAACAGAAAAATCCTCTATGAATCACTAATGAACATCGTTAAATCCAGTAAAACTATTTTATTGAATATGCAAGTTTATATCAATTTGTCATATTTCTTTTGAAAAAATCCTCATCCAAAAATAAATCTGAACATCAAGCTTCCACGTAATAAAATTCTGAACTGGAGTCCAGGAATCATAAACTTAAGTATAGTTCTAGACCAGGGGTGTCAAACTTGCGGTGTCATGGTGGCGCCATGTGACATATCGGGACTTTTTCCCCTCCACTAACCTAGGCGGGGGCGTGGCAAGCACGTCACACATCCGGCCCATGCGCCGCGAGTTTGACAGCCCTGTTATAGACCATTAAATGTAGATTTAGATTAATTTGAAGCCAAGAGTTCCTTGTCAGAATTGGATGAGTCAGCCCACTGTATGAAGGCAGTTGAGATTTCAGAAGTAAAGGTTAAGTATATGATTAAAGAGCAACAGTCCTCAGGTTTAAAGGGTTCCTTGGGCCAGAAGCTTAGTTGCAAAGAGGAGTTTCTTCTAAAGATCTTAATGGTGGCTAGCTAGAGCCTGGGTGGATCCCAGGAGCTCTGGCCTTAGTTCCCAGCAGCTAGCCTTGGAAATGATGTCTGCCTACTAGGCTATGGCCTTCCTTTGTGTACTGGATTTCTGTTGATTCACTCCAACTCTGTCCTTTGATGCTTGGACTGACTCTGGAACATGCCTTTGGATCCTGGCTTTCTTTGACATCTTGACTGTCAGCTGGATTCTGTGTATGGCCTGACTTTGGATCCTGCTTTCAGTGATCTGTGAGTTGTTGGCTGCCTTGTATTCCCTGACCTTGCTAGCAGCCAGAATGTTGTACTTTCTTGCCTTATTGAGACTGAACAGGGCAGTTATTTTCTTAACAAACCTATTTTACAGTTCTAGGAAATAGTTTCAGTGTTTATATTTCAGTTCATATGCCATGAAATAAGGTAGTTACTGAATGTTAGATTCCAAATTGCAGGAAAGATAAACCACTGAGATGTATTAACAACAAGAAATGCTCTTGAAGGATAAGCAATGTTTGACTGTGTACCCATTTTGAAGGCTTATAAGTAATTGTTTTTTACCATCTTTGATTAGCTTTCCAGCTGTAGTCATACTGTAATCTGTGGGTCTCCTCTTCAGACCAGTCTTAAAACTATCATTGGTGTAGCGTGCAGTAGCCAAAATGGTTATGGGTATTGTGATTACATTACATTTACTCTAGGACAGATATGCTATGGTTGCATATTTGTATTCAGGCCGAATTTAAAGTGCCCTTTCAGGCCATGCATTGCTGTAAGTTATCTGAAGGAGTTCTTGCACTTGTACAAGCCTTCCAAACCTTTAAGATAAGCATTTAAGACTCTGTTATCTGACCTGTGAATAGTAACTGTAAGATTGGTGAGTATCAAGGACAGGGTTTTTCTGTGATAGCCTTTCATATTTGGAATTCCCTCCCTAGGAACTATACAAGGACACCAGCCGGCCTTCAGAAGGAATTTAAAAACATTTATCTGGGTCTCCTTTAATTTTAGTGTTCTGTGCTTAGTACTGAAGTTTAACATGCTTTTGCTTTTTTGTTAAATTTATTTTAATTATTTTATGTACTGAATATTGTTTTAAAGGCTTACTTATATATCTTGTAATTTTAAGTTACAATTCATTTTCTGAGGGTTTTTAATCTGAAAATAACTATCTTTTCTGAAAGCAAATACATATATTCTGGTCAGTGACTCCAATATTATAAAAAATTAAGTAACATTGGCCATTTTAGTAGTTTAGTTTATCTGCTTTATTTCAAGCTTCCTGGGGTTGTTGGTTGAATTAAGTTTTTCCATTGAAGTTATACATTAATATTTTTAATTCTTAGTCTAATTAAAATATGAGAAATGTTACAAGACTTGAGGCCTGGACCTAATGTGTTTGTGGTGACACTGGGACAATTTGATATTGTTACGGTATGCTTGTTTTAGACCAGGCTGTCCAGGTTGTTGAAAGTTTTTAATACAGATAGTCCTTGACTTCATTTAGTGATTGAAGTTACAAAGGCACTGAAAAAAGTGACTTATGACAATTGCAGCATCCCCATGGTCATATGATCAAAAAACAGTTGTAAGTCACTATTTTTTAGTGCCGTTGTAACTTCAAATGGTCATTAGACAAATGGATGTAAGTCAAGGACTACCTGTAGCTAAGATATCAAGGAAACAATTGGGGATAGGCAGACAACTTTAAATACATCCTTCCTCATAACATATCCATTGACCAATATCCAGATAAATCAGAACCAGGACCAAATGAACAACAATCAAAGAATTAACAGTAATCTGATCAGTGCTGGTAGGACATGTGTTATACAATATATAAACAGCCAGCAAAGCCCACTCCTTCCCCACCCCCTGCACTGATGTTGTAACTGAGCCTGGTGATGACATATCTACAAAAAGAAATTTGAGCTAAAAAAAAACCAACAATTCAGTCTTGAGCTCATATATTCTCCACTGTCTTTACTATGTCCACTTAAAAGCCACAACATAATTTTACTCATTGGATGTTAAGTTCCTTGCAAAGTAAAATGTTTTTGTCACATTGATCACAATGATCTATTATGTGAAAAGTTTCCTTATGAATAAAATAAAAAATCACATTAGAGAAAGTATTAGCTATGATTTTTTTTATTTTGCCTCTGGCAGTAAGCAACTTGTGTGAAAAGACTATTTCATACAAAATCATATCCAATGTAAAGTGACTATTTATTAGAATTTTCCCACATTAACAATAAATATGTTCATTGGCCTGAATTTTTCCTTCATTGTTGTATTTACAATATATTTCTTTCCACTAGAAAAAAATGTTGTTTTAACCATTCAGTCATGTCCAACTCTTGGCGACTTTATAGGCAAGTGCCCTCCATGCTACCCTGTCAAGCACAGCTTCTTTCAGTTGTTGGGTATTCATCTTTGTATCAGTTTTGGTGTCGTCAAGCCACTATGTTCTTTGCTTGCCTCTTCTTCTTATTCCACTAACAATACCTAGCATCATTGACTTCTCTATGCAAGCATGACATAGCCAAAGTAAACCAGACATAGTGATTGTGATTTTGGCTTCTAGTGATGTCTTGTTTTTTACGGTTCAGGCTTGAAAAAATAGCTTCCCGTATAATTACATTACCAAATAGTATTATTTATATGCAAATTTTAAAGAACAATTTGAAATAGGTATTGGGTTTCAAATATTCCTTTTAGCTTTTCTGTTTCTAAGTATGTATATTATTTTAATAGAATAAGCAGAAGGAAAATGAAAAAGAAGGAGCATCAAATTCAACAGCCGATGATGGACCTGGAGAGGGATTCACTATACTCTCCTCCAAGAGCCTTGTTCCTGGACAGAAGGTACAACATTAAATTGTAGAAAGTTCTGTACTTCAAAAATATTCTCCAGTGAAAACATCTATATTTGTCTCTTCTTGCAAAAAAATTCACTCAGGAATCTTTGTTATATTACCCTATTCCTTTTAAGAATAATTTCAAGAAATTGTTTGCAGGTAATCACTTAAAAGCAATGTGTTCTAACTCACATATTTTGGCTTGCATAAAATGAAACATGCTCCAGATCCCTTAGGCACTAGAAATGTAAAATAGAATAGAATTCTGATTGCAATACAAAGGTATTTTCTTGTCCTCTGTTTCATCTTTTATATAGTAATGCCTCATTCAAATTGTTAAATGCAACTGAATTCTTCAGCACTCTAGTTAGTTGCCACAGTTGGTAAAATGAATAATGTAGGATTTATTACAGTGATTTTCAGCAACATTCCCCTCCTTGTAGCCTTCAATCCTGTCACCATTATCCTGGAGGAGTTGCAAATGTTGACTTGTGGGCTTGCAACCCTTAGATATAGAAGAGATTTCAGAGTATCCACTTGGCTATTGTATATAAAAAGGTACCTCCCTGGAAAAGTGTTTCATAAAATACATATGGGTTTCAAGATTCAGGAATTAACATCAACATAACTTTGATACTTCTGAGTACAGTACAGTGTTACAACTTCATCATTGAAAAGTACAAATTAGTCAGATGAAATTTGAAATTGATTTTATCCATGCAAATTAAAAAAAATAGGTAATTAATTATATTACAATAAATTGAATATAATTTTAAACAAAGATACATGTATACATAAAATGCAAAAATCTCCTGTCCTGAGTTACCAATAGACAAAAAGGATGCATGCTTAAGTATGTCCATAATTCCTTCTTCCTATGCAGATATTGAGAGTATGCATATTAATTAAGTTATTAAGAATAATCATTTAGAAAATAAAATACTAAGCATGTGTACATAGAATATTATTTTGTCTTGCATTTGAATAGTTAAGGTGTATTACTGTCACTATATATCCCTGGAAACATAGACTTGGAGGCCCAGCTATTGCTGTGCATATGTGTAACAGGACTGTGGTTGGATGATTGCTTACAAATATTGGCTTTAAAAGATGGCAGGCAACTCAGTATAGGTGGGATGATTAGAATTTTTTTTAATTATGGAGATAAAATACCGTTGGGTTTTATTTATAAAACTTGTTTGCTGTGTTCACAGCTAATTTTCACAAGGCAACCAGCACATAGAAGAGCCTAGAAATCACAAGATGAAATTAATTATATAAATTAAATAATTTACACGAAGGAAGACATTTCATACAGTTCAGAACTAATTAAAGATATTGCCAACTCCAAGTTATGGGATGGATATATTTGATAACTAATAAAATTACAAATAATTGAAAAAAGTGAAAACCAGTTCATGAAAGATAGTGATGTCCTTATTTCTAGAGGACATGTTGGGAACAAGGTTTTTTATAAGACTTTTATAACAAGTTTCTTGGGGTCAAGTTTTATTAGTTTGTAATCCTCAAACTTAGGTTTGCTTGCTTTTGTTTTTTTGTTTTTGCTCCTGTTGCCTTGGCATTTTGCAGTTATCTCTGACACAAAGTGACATCAGCCATATCGGTTCAATGAAAGTAGAAGGTATTGTGCATCCAACTACTGGTGAAATAGACCTCAAAGAGGAAATAGGTAAGTCTAAAATTATTTTGAAGCATGAAACATCTGAATAGTAATTTTTTTTCCTGTAGGAACTACTGAATCTGTTAGTCTTTAAACTTTTTGATCAGCGTTAAAAGTAGCAAATGTAATTGTTCTAGAAAGTAGTATTACAGACAACTAAAAGTATGCTATATGTTTCTAAGTCCCACTGCAATGTTATAAATTTTATACATGTATAAAAGCTTTTAAGATATTATTGTTCATCGTTAGCAACATTTTTCTTGTTTTAATTCTCTTTACTTCAGTATTTAAAATACATGTCCAGTTTGGAGAAATAAATCAAGTTAATTGTACTACATTTAAGGTTTCTTGTCCTATAGAAGGTTATGCTGCTCAATGCTTGTTTTCCATAACACAATAGCACCAGTAATTATCATTTACTGAATTGTAAATTGTGTGCTGAGAGAGTGTTTATATTCCTTTCAACTTGTTATTTTTTATATTGTTTTTAATATGCTGTACGCCACCCGGAGTCCTTCAGGAGTTGGGTGGCATATAAATTTTACTAAATGAATAAATAAATAAATTTATATATATATATATTCATAAGGCACAGAGGATAAACATTTTATTGACTGTCAATGATAAACGAAAACTAATGAATCAATTCCAAAGTAATGATTGACCATTCAATTTGAATCTGTATCACTGCATGTATACCTAAAGACCTGTTCAGAACTGCAATAGAAACATAACTTTGTTTTCTTTTTGGTCAGGCAAAGCATTGGAAAAAGCTGGTGGTAAAGAGTTCTTAGAAACGGTAAAGGAACTTCGTAAATCACAGGGACCTTTGGAAGTCACAGAAGGTAAGATCTTTGTTAATTATGTAAAATCTATTTTAGTCACATTTTAAAAAATACCAGCTTGTGGGGAAAATCAGTATAAAGTGGGCCTTTATTAGGACAATCAAATTAATCTAAAAGATGCTGTAAAAATAGAGTGAAAAAGAAGGATTATATGTAGAGTTAGTATTTGAACATCTTCAGTTTCAAGTTGGTTCTCAGGTAGTGGCAATAAAGTCAGTGGGGGTAGTGTTGATCTCAAATACATCCATTTAAGCAAGGAAAAGGAAAATTTAATTCTCTCCCACATTAAAAAAAAAATGGCGGTCCTTCCATTAGCACAAAGATTGCAACCCCTGGACTGTGGCTCACTACCAGGCCCGGCCACATGCACACACACACGAAGCTCCCGTCATGTGAGTGGCGGCCACTTGTGCTCGTGTGCAAAGCTGCCCCCCCACGAGCAGCAGCCATATTAGGCTCGCACACAAAGCTCCCCTTGCATAAGCGGTGACCACCTTTGCTCGCATATGAAGCTCCCTTTGCGTGAGAGGTGGGTGCACACACCCACCGCTCACACATAACTGTGCACGCTCTTGCATGCACACCTGCTACCCACAAGGAAATATCCCCTCTGCCTCCCCCCGCCACCAGGCTGCCAAGCCAGAAAGGTTGGGGGCCGCTGCATTAGCATATAGGCTGCTTGACTTGGCAGAACTGAAACGTCAGAGCCCTTATTATATAAACAATGATGGAGTGATTTTGCTTGATGGCTAGGCTAAAGTCAAATAAGTCCATTTATATTTATAGTTCCTCCTTTTCCATGTTGAAAAGCATGAAGGCAAGGCTTAAAAAAATTCTGCACCCCTAACTTATATATGAGGCCTCCATCTTGGAAGTACAAGAAGTGACAACCTTTACTCCTAATTCTGGAACTGCAGAATTCTCTTCACTATTGCATGGGAGTCCCAGCTAGCACAAAAAGTAGAAATTGAAGCCAAATCAGCAACCTTTGCCTTGTTGATCTTTCATGCAGCAGTGTGCACAATCACCCATATATTCACTTACATCACATGCCGTATTGGCTCTCAAATCATATTACACCCATTGCACAAGTTGCACTGACTCCTGGCTGCAATTCAAGGTGCTGTTTATCATCTTTAAAGCCCTACATGGCCCAGGACCATATTATTTGCAGGACTATATCTCCCCAACTGTCAGCCCATCTCAGCAGATTGAATAAGACAGGCACACTCCAGGTCTCTTCCTTGAAATGTTGCCTTCTTGAGGGTCCTTGAGAGTGTGCCTTTTCCATTTCAACCCTTATCCAATGGAGTTCGAGCAGCCTCCCATCCTTTTAACCTTCTGGGAAGTACTTAAGAGCCAGCTTCCCCCCCCCCCCCAAGGATTGGGTAGGGGTAAGGTTGGAGTGAGAGGAAAATGTGGAGTACATTGGGAAAAATTGCTTATAATGCAGTACTAGGTTTTTCTGGGTTTTGGGGAGGATTATTGCTTTATGTTTTCATTGCTTATATACTACTCAGAGTTTGGTTTTAAGTTGGGCAGCCATCCAAATGTTTTAAATAAATAAACACGTTCCTGATGAGAAAAAGTCAGTGCAGGATGGGAAATTGAATGGCAAAGGGTCCAGCTCCATCCCCATATCTAAAGTTTGCTGGAAAAGTAATAGAGATGCTTTAAAGATGAGCCTCGTTGCCTCATCTTTTCAGATGTATTTCCTTACCAGATTTCTCAATGCCTTTGACAATGACAGGACTTTTAATGTCCTGCCTTTCCTGGAAAAGTTGGATACAGTCTGAGGTGGATCTGCTTTGAAAATATCCCATGTTGAACTGGATAGCACAAACCTCAGCACAGGAAATGTTTTATGACATTTTGTATTATGTCATAAACTGTTTTATGATCATTTTAATATCATAAAAGGTTTTATACAATTTGTCAATTTTCAAGTCCATGGTAATGATGGGTCCCAAATTTTGGATACATTCGGTAAGTTAGCCTCTTTGAGGTACCTTGGTTTGAAAATAATTGTCCTGTGATGCCCAGTTGAAGATTATGGGAAAGAGAAATATAGTAGTATATAAATTATATAGTTCTGCCTAAGTTAATAGACCCATTTTCCCCCTTCAGCTGCTCTCGGTCAGGCTACTGGTCTAGCTGCAAAATTTGTCATTCACTGTCACATCCCACAATGGGGTTCAGACAAATGTGAAGAACAACTGGAGGAGACAATAAAGAACTGTTTAACTACTGCTGAAGATAAGAAGCTGAAGTCTGTGGCTTTTCCACCTTTTCCCAGTGGCAGGTAGTTACTATATAAATCTCTTAATAGAATTAGTGCATGCCTTTTGTGATACATTTAAGAAAATAGCTGGTAACACCTGATCTTGTAACATATAATTGAAATATATATATCAGTCTAGAATGGTCTTGTATGTGGTATTTAAAAACAGCCTTCAGAGGTTTCCAGGGAAGAACTATGATCCAAACTGAAGATGTCCTCTATTGGCATACGTTTGTTGGCACAAATTAATATTTTGCGACACATTTAAATAGCTGGTAGGCTTGCCAGCATAAATATCTTTCATACACTGTGAAAAATTCCTATACTGCATGATGTATAGATATTTAGTAGGTGATAGGCTCATATAGGAGTATTTTATGGAAACTCCTTTTGATACATTATTTTGATTGCATCTGTATTTCTCAATAATTAAAGACACTGGAAAACTGACAGCCCGTGTTCAAGACTCAAGTGTCTCACAATGGGCCAAATTCCTGTTACTTGCCCCATCTTCTATCCACCTAGCAGTTCGAAAGCATGCAAATGCAAGTAGATAAATAGGTACCACTTAGTGGGAAGGTAACTGTGTTCCATGCACCTCAGCAAATAGTCATGTAACTCTCTTTGGACAATGCTGGTCCCATCAGCTAAGAAACAGAGATGAGCACCACCCTCTAGAGTCAGACATGACTGGAAAGGGGAAACCTTTACTTTCATCATGCACCAGTAATTACTTTGATCTATTCGTTGTAAACTCAGTTTTCAATTTTCCAACCGTATATTTGACTGGATTATTTGCCAGCATTTTCCCCAACATCTCTGCTTTTTACCAGTCAGTCTGCACTAACATCTTTCTTTTGAGTGCTATTACATTTGGATGGCCTGAAACTTTGCCTTAAATTTATCTACCTAGAGGGATGAATCTGTACATTACTTGGTATTGAGCCCAGTAAATTTGTGGAGAACCAGGGTGAGTACCCCAAGTAAGATTCAGCTTATTAGTTACTTACTTACCATATATAACAATTACATATTGTTCTAACGTTTAAGACTTAATGTTTTGCTACTGAACATTAATGGCAAACTTCCCTTCTTTGTTTAGAAATTGTTTTCCAAAGCAGACTGCAGCCCAGGTGACTCTGAAAGCCATTTCTTCCCATTTTGATGACTCCAGTCCTTCTTCCTTGAAGAACATTTACTTCCTGCTTTTTGACAGTGAGAGCATTGGCATCTATGTGCAAGAGATGGCAAAGCTAGATGCAAAGTAGTAACAGAAGCCAAATGAAAATTTATTTTTCAACATGAATATGAGTAGGAATGGGAATTAGAAGTGGGTTTTATTTTTAAAATATTGTGAGGACGGAATATGTGAGTAGCTTTGAAGTTTTGTGATGGGTGGAGGGCTTTTGTTATTGAGGGAGAAAGGGGGGCATTATTTGAGAGAGTGTGAGCTGCAGATATATCATGCTTTAGGCCCTCTACATTTTGTATCTTCCCCGAGAAATTATTTTCCCAGTTCACTACATTTTAATGTCTCAAGTTATTTTAGTTTAGACCTTTTTTAAAAAAAAAATCTCACAGAGTAGCAAACAATTCAATGCATCCATCAGTTGAAAAATGTGGATTGTTTGCTTCCCTTTATTTTCCCACTGGTAGCTAGAAATCTTTATGTTGTGTCTATGTTCCATGATAGAGAAGATAATTTTGACTCACTTGGTGCTTTACTGTTTTATCCCAGAATGACCTGTAATTGCTGAAAAAATATTTCATCTTACTTGTTTTGATAAAAAAAATAGCATCATGCTTTTTTAAAACTTTAACCTTGTGTATTATTATTGTTCATTTCCATAAAAATTTAAAACTGGCTTCAAAAGTAAGAAGTTTCTTGGAAGAAGACGACAGTTCTGTTAATATTCTCAAATTCAACATTGCAATTAGTATTTGC
>JANHJO010008539.1:296510-307275 GCA_032468235.1 Pseudoxyrhopus heterurus | reverse complement strand
AGAGTGGGTCCACAGAGGTCGTGGACTCCACGTCTGACTTCGCTGAAAATCAGCCCCACCTCTTTATTGTTTCTATGCTGTAAAAATATGAATGCATTCATAAAATAGGGTTTGACTATTACTATTCACTAATCTGCACAGTGTAGTGGATAGTGGTAGTGGTAAAGGATAGGGATCAACACATATACAGCACAGTAGTACAGCATGTGCTTCTTTTCACTTCTCTAACTGTGCACGCCTTGTGCAGGGGCCCAGCTAGCTGGAGGCAGTGATTTCAGAAAGTAGGTTTTTTATTTTTATTTTTTAACCACACAGCCTTTCTTATCTCCTTATACATTCATTCTGTGAAGGAGAAGGTGTCTAACAAGAAAACTGTAACCTGAAGGTGGTTTCAAAAACAAATCTATTTCCTGGGCTTGGCCTTGTATAAAGTGTTGCATTATTTCCAGGTTGGTCAGGCAGAGAAAAGCCAGAATTCTGTCTGGCAGAAGATCAAATTCAACTGTAGGAACAGAGGTCAGCCAAGTGGCTCAACTGAACAACTTCAGTGTCTTCTGCTGGAGAAAATCTAAAGCACTGTTTCTCAACCTTGTCAACTTTAAGATGTGTGGACTTCAATTCCCAGAATTCCCCAGCCAGCATACTTCTTAAAGTTGGCAAAGTTGAGAAACATTGGTCTAAAGCAAATATCCTGTTAGTAATTATATAGAGCAGGGATGTCAAACCACATTGTCACGGCGGCATCACATGATGTATCAGGATTTTTTTCCCCTTTGCTAAACTGGGTGTGGGCATGGCCAGTGTGTGAAGCATCCAGCCTGCGGCCTGGGAGTTTGACAGCCCTGATATAGAGACCGGCCACAAAAGAGTCTTCCTCCCTCTCTTTTTTCACTTCTTAATATTTATATCTTTAAAAAGTAGCAAATAGCAATGGCATATTCCATTTAGGGTAGAACTGTTCTTTCAAATATTTGGCCAAAAAGATGCCCCAAAGGACATTTTTCCTTTTCCCAACTAATGCAGAGATGTTCAAAGTAGCAATTGCTTATGCTCATACAAATGTTTCAGAAGCCAGCTGTGATGGAATGAAGCAAGCCTAAAACATTAGCTTATGTCCTTTGCATCAATTTGTTAACCAACTGAGAAATCAAGGTACAACTTGTGTCTCTTAATCTCAGAGCATGCCCCAAGGTTGAAAAATTAGCTTTTTAAAATATAACCTAGTAGTGTAAAAGTTAAACACATGAGAGCCCTATTTGTCAACATAGCTCAACATTTTAACCCTTCTTAATCCATAAATAATTTTTCTATGCTTGCAATGTTTAAATAAAGTATTTAGGGTGATGGTATTTTCTAATTTAATTGAGCTCAGGCTTTTTATTAAGTAGCTTGCTCTTTCTGGCCTATGGCCAGTGAAAATATCTTATTCCGGTTGTATAATTAAGATTAATTGCCAGTGATGCCTCAATTTGTCAGTCTCTCTCTCTCTCTCTCTCTCTCTCTCTCTCTCTCTCTCTCTCTCTCTCTCTCTCTCTCTGTGTGTGTGTGTGTGTGTGTGTTCTGAAGTCTCAGAATCCATACCTCTATTTTATTTCTTCATCATCCTGAGTCCTTAATTCAGCTGAAAAGCAAGATGATTGGATGGCTAAATTGATGGATGGAGGAGACAGCACACATAGTGATTTAAAGGTTTTTATTTTTGGTCAACAAATCCTATGCATATTCAATTAGACATAAAAACCCAATGAATTCAGTGGGTTTTATTCCCTGACAGACTGTGTAGGACTGGACCCTAAATTGTAGTCCTCTGTCCTTCACACACACACACACACATACACACACACACACACAGACATAGACACACAGAGTCTGCCAACATTTAAAATATTTAAAGGGAATTACTGCAAGAATCAATTAGAAAGATGTATATTTTTATATATTATATAAAATTCCTATATAATATAACCCCTGTTATTTCACATACGGTTTTCCTTGATTTCGGAGTTAAGTTTGCAGATCATTTTCAGAAGTGGAGTTTAACTCACAGATGCATGCAGTTCCCTGACCTATATGCAAGCTCTTCTAGTACACAAAAATAAAGATCCAACAGTAGGGGCATAAAAAAAAAGCCATTCAGTCTGCATAATATGCTTTTCACCAAGGTTATGAAAAGATTCCAGAAGAAAAGATTCTTGCTTTTCCAAAAACACACTCAATGTTTCCAGTTGTGCTCCCTCAATATCATCTAAACGGAGAAGGAATTCAAGCAGAATTCAGGGACATTTGCAATTTCAACTTCTGTGCACTTATCAGCTTTATTAAAATGTGTTGCATAATTGACACTTCGCTTCTTTTAAACCATGGTGTATTTTAATGATCATATAAAGGAAAGGATTTGCTGACACAGTCAGGAAACAGATGGTGACCCCTCCCATAAAATGTTGTAGCTATGTGCCAATCATTATATTTCACTTCAGTACATGCTACCTAATTACATTCATCAGTCCAGCACATGAAGTCATTTTGCTATTCCGTTAGAATGTCTTTTAATCTTTTTATTTTACATTTTTTTTGCTATTTATTTGGCTTGCTGTTTTGCTCTGTTTTTGTTTTTGTTTTTGCATGCTAGCTATTGATCTATTATGTATCATCTCTTAGATATTTGAGGAGGAGGTTCTGAACATTCAAGAAGTGTAACTAGAGAGGATTATCCTCTTGGCCTGTGTTGGCTGTGTTTCATTGGATATCTATAGTATGCTTATAGATGTATGCTTTAAATCCAGGACTCTAAGATAGTGTTGAGGATTTGCATACTGATACAAGTAAAATAATTACATGATACAAGGTACTATATATATAAGGGTTCCTTAGAGATATATGGCAGGGCACATCTATGGAGATTCTCAGTCATCCTGGTCATGGTTGTCCCAAAAATGCTTTTTCAAGAGGTAACTGGACTGTCTTGTTTTTCTTAGAAAATAATTCGCTTCAATCCAACAAGCTTCTTTAGCTCTGACTGGATGGTAGAGAATGGAAGGATTTATATTCCTTGCAGACAGCTGATCATTTGCATTCTTTTAGAGAGACGTTGAAGCCACTTGGAGGTTTGTCTGTGTCTTCAGAGTCACCTGAATAGTGCAAATGGGTGTGGAGCCTTTTTGAAACTGCCAAAAGGGTTTCTGTAGTCTGCAATTTTTCTGGAAATTTGTTTATACTCCTACACCATTCAAGGGTGTTCATCCCAAATTCAGATTTTAGGCCCAATCATGGGACCAAAACAGGATGAGTCAATCTGGGATGACCTTCATTGAGATCTGGAAGCATGGGAAGTACACCCATTTTGATCTATTAAACTTTTTGAGAGCTATCAACCATGGTATTGATACTATCAACCATGGTATTCTACAAGACGGTCTGCAAGAGTTAAGAGTAGGAGGCACTACTCTGGAGTGGCTCTGCTTTATGTGATGGGTAATTTCCAGTCAATAGTTATATAGAAAGACCAGATGATCCTGTGGTTGCTTCAGTATGAGATGCCATAGGAATTGGCACCTCATAGGAATCCATCCCTTCCTATAGGATATTTAATTTCTATATGGAGTTACTGGGAGAGGACATTACTCATGATTCTCAGTACTAGATTGCCCACTATGTAATTCTTGAATCAGTTTCTGGAGGCTTTCTAGAGAAACAAACTCATGCCAAACCAAGACAAGATGGAGTTTTCGTTTGTTAATAAATATCTAGGGCTTCCAGTAATATGGATAATGATTTTGATGAGGCCATGCTCCTCTCTTGCTTCAGTGTGGGATACTGTTAAAGGTTGGTCCCCTCATCTATGGTATTTAACTTCTATATGGTGCTGATGTGGAGACTGTCTTCCCATTTTGATTCTGCCCATTTGATCTAAATAACTAGAAGAAGTCTTCTAAATCTTCTATTCCAAGTCAGATAAGAGAACAGATAAAATCCCAAAAGCAGTATGCTTTAAATCAGGCTACCCTGAGGTGGTGCCTGGTTCCCATCATTCTGTGGGCCTTTGACCTTTAATATGATTATAATGAAAATCATTAGCAGCAGCATTATTATTTCAATTTCGAGGCCACCCAACGTCACAGCAACCTTGGCAGTTCTTTTTTTCCCCGAAGTGGTTTGTCATTGCCTACTTCTTATTTGTGTCTGGGTGACAGCCTAAAATCATGCATCTGTTTTCTGTGCCTAAGGCACGAGTAACAACTCATGATCCCCCACTTTCCAACCTGATCCCTTTAACCACAATACCAAACTGCCTTTCTTATTGTCATTCTTATTGTAACTAATATGGGTTTGGGATTATTTTGTTTATTTCCCCATGCATTGTCAAGAATCCATTTTGAATGGAGTAGTATATAAACACTATGAAATAAATAAAAAAACAAATTAACCAGGATGGCCCTTCTTCTTCCTTTGATTCATATTGTAATAGGAAATTCTGAATCAGAGACTATTTGCTGTGGGGTTTTTAAAAAAATATTTATTCCATTGCTGATGTTATTACTGTTGTAGTGGGGAATGAAAATCATAGTTTGATTAAAGAAAAACTCTAGGGTGACAGTAGAGAGAACAAAGAAAACAGAGTGGTGCAGGAGAAAAAGAAAGACAAAGCAAAAAGTGGCAACCAGATAAAAATACATTTGCACATATAAAGCTGTTCTAATGAGAGGCAAATTGATTTGACATTCGGTGGCAGTTTCAAGCCAAAAAAAGCAAAGCAGCCTAGAAAAGGCCCAGCTCATTGTTTATGGAGTGTCATACCACATCATCTGTGAGACCAATAACAGAGGTGGGGAGACCTTTAAAAGGGGGAAATATGCAGAGGGTGATTGTATGGCTACCATGGATGTCAGAACCAATAGGCAAGCTGGGAGCTGTTTCTTACACTGAGATTCTCTTTGTCAGATGATCTGGAGACTCTTCTGCAGATTATTAAGCATTAAACAGATTTTGTCAATTGCTGGAGATAAAGAAGGCCCAGTAAGGAAGCAGGAAAACAGCATGTACTGCTGGGAAAATGCATCACATCATTAATGCTTACAAGTCTTCTCATATTTCTATAGTATATTCAAATAGCAAAAAGAAAAAGTACTATGTTTGGTCCCAGATACAGAGGACAGGTCTCTGATGAACAATCATCACAATGTTGATCACTTTTTTCCCTTAGAAATATTCTGTTTATATAGTTGTTCAAAAGCAAAAATAATGAAATCACAGCATTTCATATCTTGTGGTTTAGTTTATCATTACCAAAGATGTTCCTTCAAATGCTAGACCAACCATACATCGACTAGATAGCCATAAGGAAGTCACTCTGGTGTAGGAGTCATTCAGATGACCAGCTTTACTGTGATTACAACTTATATCTCTCACATGTTTGTGCCAGTGCTGAAAGTTGAACACTGTTAACAGGGATAGGCAATTTGTATTGCCTAACATATGGAACCGCAACTCCCAGGAAATCAGCATTGACCCTAGCATCAGAAGTTGAGTTCAGTTAGTTAGTACTTCTGGAAGGCAAAATATTCCTCTGTTATAGGTTATGTGGAAATATGGTGCTGCTACTTCTATTAACTGCTTTTAGAAGAAAAGTGAATAGAAAAATGAAGTCCTTTATACCCACTTAAAGTGTTCATGTTTGTACTGGTAAACTTTAGCAAAACATTTTCTCTTATGTTGGCAACAGATGTTGCCCATTCTTCCAAGTAGAGATAGGCAACATATGGACTTTCATCAGCTCCAGCCAGCATCACCGGTGCTTACAGATGAGGAGAGTTGCAATCCAGCAACATCTGGAATGATACAAGTGTTAGGTCATTGTATGCAGTGCTAATGGTTTCAAGGATTTCTGTTGCCTTATTATGAAATTCCTGAGGACCTGTCATTAATATTTTGCACTTTATCCATCTGAAAACACCTAGTACATAGTGAGGATTTTTCCCTTTAAGTGTCAACATGTGCCAGCATGAATTTAAAGAAGTTAAATGAAACTTTAAAGGCTTTTAAAGTTCACGAAAAATGTAAAGAATATGTGTGTGAACAAAAAGTCTCTCTCTCTGCCTTCTAGCTATGTGTTCAGTCTGGATATTGTGTTGTTGATATTAGACACTGATATGAACATTTCCATTTGGATATCAGGAAGAAAATCTTTTTTCTTTCCTCAGGGAAATTGTCAACCATTTTCTGCCTCTTGGGTCTCAATTCTCTCATGAGTCACACGGATAGAATTGTGGATTAACTTTGAATCATCTGCAATGCATTCCAAATCGTATTTTACATTTTCTATCCAGTATGTATTAGAGTTTAAGGAGCTGAGCTGCATCGAAGTTATGGAAGTAATAACACAAGGAATGACAATGAAATCACCAAAGGTGTCATATAAAATAGGTAATTTGGCAGGTATCAGACTGAAAAGCGGGAAGAAAGAAGATGCGTGAAACAAATAAATATTCAGACTAAATCCAATTTCAGTTCAGATCAATTTGACTCTCAGATTTCTGAACTTTAAACACATGAACATAGAATTGTGTGACGTAGCTCTGCAGATGAATCCTACAGAAATACATTTTGCTAAAACAGGGGAAATTACTCCAATTTACGTTCCTACCAGTGCCAGTTGCAAGACATGCTAGCAGGTTGTTATTTACTATCACAGCTCATGGTGGATTATATGCAAAACAAAGAGGTAGTGGCTTTAGACCTTTATTTTAACACTCTAATTTTTTTTTTCAGCCAATGGGTGAATACATACACTTTGCAATCTGTTTTGGCAGTTCTGTATTTATTTTTCATGCATTTCTTACTAGTATCTCCATGCTGCTCCATCCTAACTAGCTCTGAATGGCATACAATATGAATGAAAATTAAAAACACAAAACAAATACGCAATGATTGGGAGCCACGCAGAGTTAGCTATAAGATGGGCACCTATATAAATACTTTAAATAAGTGTTTTAAATAAATAAAATAATATTAGCACTATCCACCAGGGGCAGGTCTGAGCTCAACATCCCCCAAGTATCTATCAAAAAGCTATGTTTTCCCATTTCTGTGAAACTCATCAGGGAGGGGGAAATTGATATGTACGAAGCAAGCTGTTCCATTAAAAGAGGAGGCAGCACTGAGAAGGCGTGACATTGAGAAGCCCCAGTCATTGAGAGAATCTGACCACTGAGAAAAGGAACTCAACACTGAGAAGACATGAAAGGTGATGTGTAATGGGATGTGTGAATGACCTTGGGGGATGAAGGAAAGAGATGCTGCCTAGGAAACAATTAGACAATAGAGAAGAGCCCCCACTATATCTTAACAGTCAAGAAAAAAAATGTTAGGAAGGACATGGCATAATGGATTAAGAAATTAAGAATGGCAGCAGGAATTTTATACCTTCAGACTTGCAAGATTCATTTAATATAGACTTGTAATAAAGCACAATTAGCTCATCTAGTTGTGTTTCATTTCTGGTTTACCTGGGAGAGCTGACAAGATGGGATTTCTATTTTTGGATCCTTGCAATTGTTTGCACCTATCCAGGTTAAAAAGTCTGTGTGTGTATGTGTGTATATTTATATTTCTTGATTTAAGCTTTACATGGGCAGTTTGCATGATGACTTTATGATGAAGTTATTGATGAAGTTATATCAAAAGTATGGAACTGATTTCAAACCAGTTTCTTCAGGATTTTTTTTTAATTTTGGTCTTACCCTACAACTCTGAGACTGCTTGCTGTTTTTCCATTCCAATGGTCACCAGGCCTGACTTTACTTAGCTTCAGGGCCCAGTAAAAGGTTCAACACCTGTGCTTGTTTCTCTGCTCTCCTTTCATGGGAAAAGTCAATATGCCAAATGCTTTTCTCCAGGAGACAGACAGAGAGACTGGCACTAGTAAAGAAAGTTATTTTATTTGGGCCAATGTTTTTCAGTGGTATTTCTGGAACATCTGGACATATGCCCTAGAAAGGTATATGTATAGGGATAATATTTGTTCTCTTCTTGCCATATGGCATATCAAAATTGACAAGAATCCTGTATAAAATGATATCACATTCCAGAAAGATAACATCATCTTGTGATGATAGCAGCCCTCATTGCTATTTTAGTAAAACCAAATGGAATGCATTTTCCTTCATCAGCTTCTTTAACAAATCACCTATTGCACTTTACTTGGTGAGACAGGCAACCCTTACCAGTTTGTCTTCCTATAAATATATGCATTGTGGCAAGGCACCTCTCTAATGGCAGCCATTTTGTCAGGGCATTCAAGATGTACTTTCAAAATTGCAATATCCTCCCAAATTGCCAACACTTATTTAGACAACCTTCTTCAACTAACAGACTGACCCACTAATGCAAATAAATTAAGAATGCCTAGAGTAGGGGGTGTCAAACTCGCGGTGTCACGGTGGCATCACGTGACATATCACAACTTGTTCCCCCTTCACTAAACCAGGTGTGGGTGTGGCCAGGGCATGACACATCCAGCCCATGGACCCCAAATTTGAAAGCCCTGGCCTAGAAGAACATCATCCGTAGGAACACTTGGGATCATCTGAAATCAACTGGAGAACTGTATTAAAGGAATATCATGTAGAGTGGCAATGAGAAATTGTACATTCTGACTTATAGGAGGATCATTCACCGGGCTTTGGTTAAATATAAGGAACTCCCACATGTAGAGTTTCAGCAAATGAATAAAAATACTTCTAAGTCTCTCTCCATAACTTATTTCTATAAATACTGTAATAGTAAATAACTATAACCCTAGCACTCTGGAGCTATGGTTCTTTATGAAGACTTACAAAAGAGTTTTAGCCTTACTATTAAGTTTTCTAAGAAACAAAGATAATACCAGTAGATACCATCTCTGGTTATTGGACCCATTTGATACAAAACTGTTCACTTAGAAAAGAGAAATTAAATGCATAGGTATCACATGGGGAATACCTGATTGCTGATAATATATTGTTGTCAAAAAAATGTCATGGGTGGATCTATATAACATCAGGTGTGCTGAGCTCAATTCAAGGGAGACTTGATCTTTACATCCTACTTAGAATTTTTAATCACTCTGGCAGGTGCTTTCTTGTTTATTTTATGCTGTGTTTACATTATTATTGAAAACATTTTCCTGTAATCTTAATATATATAAATTGCACTGATAAATCTTAATTTTAAAAGACAGCATACAATTTATCTTTTTTTAAAAGTATTTTGAATGGCACAGTGACCTGACTACATAGAAATGAAATAGATTAGTTCTAAGTTTAATTTACAGAAACTTTAGTTTTATATTCCTCCTAATGCTGCGTTGGTCTTTCAAAATTGTGCATAATAAGAAAATTGAAAGAAGAAAATCAGCTTCAGCTATTTAAATATTAGGCACTTATGTTACCAACAATTTGGTAATGATGTTCCGTTATCTTTATAGATACATTGCAGGAAAAACAATATGGGCAAAATAATTTTAGGCTCCTGCATTGCACCTTTGGCAACCTGTATTACAAATGTTGTTCTCATATGAATCTATAGGAGGATATCCATGTTAATCTATAGTAATAAGAAATCAGAAGCAGCCCCATCAGATGAACAGAGCAGCTAGATCCTACATTAGATGCACCTCAAAAAAGCTTCTCTCTTTTCATGAAATTTGTTCGTTGGAAAAGTGCTACCAGCTTTTAATCACAGTGTTTTCCTAGTGGTTAATTGTCTTTGCAGAGCTTATCATCAAAATGCTTTTCTTAGGGTCAGGAGCAGGTATAAATAATTCCTCAACTTACAAAAGAGCAATAAACACAGCTAACTTTTAACAACCATTGGTAGCATGCTTAATTTCAAAATGTTGCTGTTTGGGGGATGAAAATATCTGTGACTTCTTGTCAAAGACAAATAAGGAATATTCCTAAATTGGGAAACATATGCTTTTTAAAGATCTGAGCCATGTAAGCAGAAGTAAATAATACTGGAGCAATAATTACATGGCATTGAACAGTTTAATGGATGCCTTTCTGAATGCATGGCATTTGTTTTGTTTTATTGTTGTTTTGAGTTTGCACTTAAAAAAGAAATGATGTGAGCTAATAACAGAGGACAGGCTAGTTTAGTTATAACTTCCCCATAATTACTACAAACCAAATGCAAATTAGACTATAGGGTCTGTTCAATGTACATTTATGTGCTTGCCAAATCATGTTTGGCAGTGTGGTCAAGCAATAACAGATGCACACTATGCCTAGTTTTCTTGGGCTTTTCAATAATTAGGAAAACTATGTATTATAATAAACCACATCCCTTTGGCTGAGGGTTGGATGCAAATTACATACTAATTCACTTCCAAATTTTTGGAAATACACCAGAAGAGATTAAAATTGAAGGATTATTCCATTTGCTCAAAAAAAAAAAACAGGATTTTAAACTGAAAAAAACCTATATTTTAACTGGATTTTGTACAGTATGATTAATCAACACGCATACTATTTTTTCTGTTTCCAATTTATCAATAAATAAAAGATAGGGAGATAATTGAAAGTAATTTATATTTACAGATCTCCATTATTGCTATACTAAATGATCACTTCCTTACCTTCCAGTTTGCAAAGAACTATTCTTTTTAAAGGATGGTAAATACATAGAATTATTGTGATATTATTAATTAATTCACAAAAGGAAGGAAGGAAGGAAGGAAGGAAGGAAGGAAGGAAGGAAGGAAGGAAGGAAGGAAGGAAGGAAGGAAGGA
>JANHJO010008539.1:269132-279821 GCA_032468235.1 Pseudoxyrhopus heterurus | reverse complement strand
GAATGGGGCCAGCCAGGGGTGGGATTTACGAGTTCACCGAACTGGGCAGACTCTTAGCTAGAGAATCTCCCGAACCCTTGCGAACCTGTAGCAGCCCACCAAAGTTACGTGCCAGCATCTATATCCTCAAATTCACCCTACAGGAAATGCATGTTTAAACAAATAGAGAATGACATGCTCATATATGTTTATGAAGTATATATTTTCCTGGGGCCTCGTGTTCTACATCGATAACTCCGCTACTGAAAATATACTTCATGTTGGCAAAAAGGGTCTGGTAATAGTGTGCCAGTTCTATGAAGGCCAAAAAAAATAGGACATAGTTCCAGGAAGGAAAACCAATTGCTGTAATATCATTCCAAACAAGAGGTTCCAATTCCTGCAAATAGCATGAAATGCTTCCCAATCTTTCTACTTTAACGTGAGATAAAATATTTTCAGTCAAACAAATGCAGAATAAAGCTTTCATTGGGAAACTGTTACTCAGAAGTTGGCCAGCTATGCATGATTCCTTTAAGCAAAACATCCCACGGTAGTCAGTAGGAGTTTTATGATATATATTCTTGGCTGCTACTAGAAGCCTCACTCATCCACATCCTAAAATCTGATGAAAATAAACTTATACAGGACAACATTTCAATTCATAGATGATTCTGCTTATTCTGTTAGAATTTTCTTCTATATTGTGCGTATTTTCTGCTTCGTACTGTGCTGTATAAAAAATAATTGTACTCTGGCTTTTGATTGTAAAATGTAAACATGTTTTATATATGTAACATGGTTTGCCTCTATGAAGAAATGAAGAATATTAATTTGGGTAATTTTTGAAAATAGAACTATGTTCACTTGAGTGAGTCACTGTGGTATTTCCAATGATGGTTCAAGAATTTCAAATTGTCCCTCACAGCTTTCAGAGATGATTTGACCTTGAAGGTTAGTATACAGTATATAGTTCAACACATGGTTCTCCGAGTGATTTTTAAATAATTTATTTTAGTTTGAACACAGCCCAACTCCAGCTTACTATAAACAGTAACATAGGTACAATATAATGCAATACAAACAAAAACCAAAATGGGACCTGGACAAAAATACACAAACAAAAACCAAAAATAACAAACACACAAACAAAAGGCCCATCCTTCTCACTCCAAGACCTGGGAGAACAACCAAGTAGACATTATGGAATACCATTAAGGTGATACCACACAGATTTAAGCACCATGTATGCTCTATTGGAAAGATTTTGCCCGTTTAAAAAGAAATATTCTAGGGAGATACTGAGGATAATCTCCCTAAATATTTGCACTGCATTTAATAGAAGCCACTCCATGCTTAGAAAAGAACATTTGTATTCTTGAGAGGACTGGTATCCTGTTGGGTTGTGAGATAGTCTCTTGACCTGTACTGCTCATTTTATTTGAGCACAAGCTGTGGTCCTATAAAGGTAGTGCATTAATGATTAAATATAACTTAAGATAACAACTTTAAATGGATCTGTATGCTGGGAGGAAGAGAGAACCACAAAAAGAAAATGAAAATAAAAGTTTAACAATGTCACATCTGAAATCTGTGTAAAAATATGCTATCGCCATCAGTTATCAGTCATTTGTCTAGGTAGTTAATGATGGCATCATTAGTAATAACTACTTTATACTTTTTAAAGCTTTATTGGTCCAGATATTTACTGGGGAATAAAAAAAAATGTGTAGCTGTGGCTCTAGGAAAAATACTGGCAGTGGAAAAACTAACCTACACCAGATGGCAGAGGCCAAAGAAATGCTATAAAATATGGCTGCCATTCTTACAGTTCTCAGAAAAGCAGAACCTAAACACACACAGAGAGACAAAACTGTGAAAGTGGCAACCCTTTTCTTTTGCTTACATTTCCCTTTGCTACTCAGCAAACCTGAGAGGTATTGTATCATCACATATCAAGAAAATAATATGCCAGGCTGTTGGAACAGGTGGAAAATGTTTGTTTGTACCAACACGCCTCTATGAAAGAAGAACAGAATGCAGTGCTGTGGTCGTTCCATAGCTGCATCTGCTAACATATGAGCATATAAAAGTGGTTCTTGCAGTACATAACAGACATTGTCATATGCAGAAGGTTCAAGTCATCTGTCCTGCATGTATCTTACCTTTCTGAATATAAATGTGAATTTTGAAAATGTATATAAGACATGCATTCTGGGGTTTGTAGCACAGGATTACAATTGACTACATTTTGGTAAAAAAAATATTCATTCTTTATTAACTTCCTAGGAAGAGATAGGAAGGAATGGAAGAAGCTTTGAACAGAAAAGGGAAGTATTTTGTACAGAAAAGAGATTAGTACCTGAGAGAGCAAATTAATTACAGTGAGAATCAGTTTAATTAAAATGGAAGTATTTTACAAAATGCATACAAAGATCTCTTCATAACCGAAGGAACTCCTTTTCAAAAGCTGATTCTACTGTTATTTTCATGGATGTTTATTCTGTATTTTCTATTTATTGAAAGAAAGAAAAAAACATGGTACAGTGTTGGTTTTAATTCAAAAGTCTCCCTTTATGGTTAAAGTCAGCATTAGCATTTCATCTCTTATTGCTAGGCAACATTCAGTGTTGCAAATTCCACGCTTCTGTAGAGTGCAACTTTGAATTTCACCTCCAACTGTAAAAATGTAGCCTGTTACCCATTAGATGCCACGATGGTTGGATACCATCCCAGGAAAGATATAACTATGACTGGCAGTGGAGGAGCCATTGGCACAGAGCAAAAAAAAAAAATGGGGTGGGAGGGGAAACATTATTTCAAGGCTGGCATATCACTAATTGTTAAATGCACTCTTTTATCAGCTTTAGATTTTGTAAATTGTGCCTTCTGATTGCCTTTTAGATAGCTCTGACAAAAGCATCCCCCTGTGAAGCAAACTTGGTACATTGGAATGGCATTAAAGCAAGCAGATTCCTTGCTGATTCCATTTCCAATGCATGCATAATATTACTTCCATAAAAGCCAGTGCAGCATTGGTAACTTAAATGGAAATTGCTGATGCCTGAAAGAAAAAACACAAGAAGAACACTTATCATTACTGGTTTAAATAAGTATTCCTTTCTCTGGAATAATTGTGGCAGGTATGGTAATTAACTACATGGCTCCATCTTTGCTAACAGAAGTATAAAAGCAGAGTTTTAATCTCTACGCATTCATTACTGAAACTTGTAGTTATTGGCCAAATTATAAATATAAGAAATACATCCAACAAACATTATTCTCATATATAAGTCTGATTTATTTTTTTATTACAACATGTGTCTGTATAGATAATCTACAGGTGGACTGCACAAAGACCACAATCCCTCCCTGTCTCTTTTTAGCCTTCAAAATCTTTGAATTTATCTGCCCAAAATTTCATATAATTCACATAAGTGTGATTTTGCGGCACTTTTCAACCGAAAAGCAAAGTAAAGGAAGAAAGAATGCTTTTGAGTCTACTTACACTATAAGTAGTCCTCGACATATGAACGTAATGGAGCCTGTCCATTGCAGTTGTATGTCATAATAATCGTAAAATAGGTAAGTTGCAACAATCATTAAGGGAACTCAGTGAGCATAAAGCGACTGCTGTGATTGTTAAGCAAATATTATGGTCATTAAAAGAACCAATGGTTCACTATGAAAATGGCTTTGTCAAAGCCCAGACATATGTGCTATGATTATTTTTTTTTGGCAAAACTATCATAAACATGGTTACATGCTGCAAACAGCCATAAATGCCAGTGTGTTGCTGAACACCTGAACACTGGTCATGTGACCACAGACAGAACCCAACTGTCAGAATTCTGAATCCAAATCGTAAGTCCTCTTTTTTGCGCTAAGTGACCGGTTGTAGGTCAAGGGCTACCTGTGCTAAAAGAATAGCCCTTCAACCACAGATTTTAGCCCCATCCACAGTTCAAACATTTGCTCATTCATTTTCATTCAGTGTCTTGTACCCCATGACTAAAGTATAAAAGGCTTCTATAGCCTTTTTCAGAAGTCATTATTAGCATGGCTACAAGTTTTTGAAGTATCACATGAAATGATTCCTCTGCTGAAGATTGAACAATTTCAGAGTCCTGATCCTCTTTAAACCATAATAAAATATGGTTTGTTGCATAATCAGCCAGATGTCCCTCCTGAATTTGGCATTTTATCCACCTATTGACTCCTTCCCATGGACCTAGGATAGCCAGATGTTGATGTTTGATGGTGTTACACATATCATTACAGGATGTAAGATGTTGTGAGTAAAGCCTTTTACAATTGACTGATCATGAATTTGTTGTTGTTGTTATGATTATGATTATTATTAATCTTCAAATTAAAAAAAATAAATGAAAAATGTAAAATTAAAATTTTAAAAATCATTTTATTTTTAATACAATATAATGCAATATAATAGCATTCCAAATGAAAGAAATGCCATTATTAATAATATAAAGTAAAGGAAAATAAAAATATAAAATAAAGCTGATTAAAATGTTCTCTTCAAATCTGAGACATTTTCATAGTTCATTAATTATAAGAAAAATGTCAAGGAGCTAGGAATACAGTATATGTCTGGTGATTCCGTCTTTGCATGCCTTCCCAAAAGCCTTCAAGGAAAAGGCATTTCTGTTAAGAGTGTGAATAAGCCATGCTATGCACATGTTCTTTTAAGAAAGGCCAAGGGTGTCCTTCTGTTTTCTTAGCTCGGTTTTCATATTTATGTGTCTCATTTCCAGCTCATTGCTGGTGCCTCTGTTGTGCTATCCATCAACACTTTTATCCTCCTTGTTCCTCAAAAAGCACATAAAATCTTTTTTTATGTGGTAGTAATATTATTGCAAATAAAAGCAAATACCAAAATCTTTATTAGTCTGCCAAAATAATAAACTATTTAATAAAAACATGCTGTAAAAAGAAGGTCATTTGCATCATTCAATTTTTTTTTGCAGGAAATATAGAGTGTTATTGGTCAAAAAGGATAACATCATGTCAAATCTTGCTATTGTTGATATAATGGAAATTCAAATGACGGTTACAAATATACTAGAATTTGCACATTCAGTGTTTTTAATTCTGGCTACCCATTGAAAGATGTTGAAGAACAAAAGTTTGGACTGCATGTGTTACAATTCCCCAAGTGGGAAAAAGAGAGATGGCATTGGCTGCACTTATCCCACATAATGAAGGAATTTTCAAAACTCATGTTGGCCTCACAACTATGTAGCTACATGTGATTTATGGTCCAAATACTTGCCATCTTGAATTTGTATTTGGTTTGGAGTTGAATCAAAGCTTTAATATGTTTTCATTATTCTGTCCTCTTTCCCACCATCCCTGCATAAGAGAAATGCTTTATGCTTTATTAAAGAGATTTGGTATGCTGCCAAGATTTTGAGATGTGTTTCCAGTCTGTAGCATCACAATTCTCTTCCTAATGCAAGCTTTGCTTTTATATTCTTTCAGCTATTTTTCTCATTTGAAGATTTTATTCCCCACTTACCAATCAATAATTTCTAAAACCTGATTAGCATAAAGACATTTTTAACAAAATATAAAGAAAATATTATGAAATGTTATTTCATGCTCTAAAATAACATCTTGTTAAAGGGCTAAGGTGTCTCATAGAATGCTGTGAAATGGCTGTTTGTTCCTCTGGGGAAGAATTGCAGAATATGGACAATCATTACTTGCAATGTGTCTTTATTTTAAAGATACTGTATATAAGACAAGATATTAATGTCCTCTGAAGTTCTTGATGCTCTCTGAGAGCTTAGTTGTTTTCTTGAATATGTTTCATTACCCAACTCGGTATCATCATCAGTTGTGCTGTCCCACTCACTCACTCACACACATCACACTGGTTTAGCAGTTTTATTAATATTCCTCAGCTATTCCCCTTCACAGAGTCCAGCCAATGAACCAACAGTAGTTCACAGGGCAATGGCCCAACTAGTCCACAAGATATAGGTAAGTCCACCCTGTAGAAATAAGTCTACAAAACAAGATAAATTCACCAGGCCAAAATCAGTCTGCAAGGCAAGAGGGTCCATGAGGCAAAGACGGGTCTGGAGTCCATGAGAAACAATCCAAAGTCAAGGCACAGAGTTCAGTCCAGAAGGCAAGGATTATGATGACCAGGGAACACACAGCTAAGAAATGAACCTGTTGTTCCCAACATCATTTCCCTCCATCCCATGCACTGAATAGCCAGCCCACGGTGCAGTCCATGAAAAGGGTGAGGCTGCTGCCTCATGAGTATTCAGGCTGACATCTCTTGTTCCTGCCTTGTTTCTCACCAATGTGCTCTTAGATCAGATGGAGAAGGCAGCTCCTTTTCCTCATTGCTGACTGGCTACAGCTGTGTGCTCTCTCCTCCTGAATTCTCAGGGCAGTTGTGCTGCAGCTGTGCCTCAACCATCCCACTCTCAGCTGGCTGTTCATCCAGTTGCTCTCCCTGTGGTCGTTCCACCTCACTCGGACTCACAGCCCCAGGGCTGGGATTCTACCGGTTTGGCCTGGTTCGGGTGAACCAATTCTTCCGGCGATGAGTTGGGCTCACCTGCCCACCCCTGTGCTATTCCGACCTTTTATTCCATTGTATGAAGGGAATAAAATTGCCGCGCCTCAGCTGTTTTTCTTTAATGCGGCTCCAGGAAAAGGTAAGGTTTCTTGCTATTTTTGAACACAACACAGCGAACCGAAGCAGTTGTCACACCACTGCACAGCCCCCCCCCTGAGCTCAGACCCATCAGTGGTCTCCTCTCCTGCCATGCCCAGAACCAATTAATTCTCCCCCAAACTAACATCCAGAGAGGTGTCTGGGGAAGCAACCAGGAAAGTCATTCCATCAATGCTAAAAAGAATTGGGGTCTGTTGTCTGTTAATAAACTAGAAGCTTGTCCTCTCAGTGTTGGTGGAAGTATTCTTGGTGGTTCCTGGATTAGGCTGTTGTTTACTGAAGAGGTGTTTTTGTCTTTTTGTTTACTTTTTGTCTTTTTGTTTGTCTCTTTTGAATGGTACAGTATATAGTTGTTGCTTATCTCTGTGTGCCAGGAATTGGGAGGTCACCCAAAATACCCCTTCACCAGCAATCAACACCCAGATAAGCAGAGATTAACACTAAGATTAATACTAGACCAACAATCAATCAGTAAACAATATGCCAATCAAGGAACTTTCAATTCAAACAAACTAACAATAAACAAAAACCTAATCTAAAAACCATTAAGAGCATTCCCATCAACATAGACAAGGCAAGTCACTAGTCCTAGTATATAAACAGAGAGCAAACTCCATTCCTTTCTAGCATTGATGATGCTACCTAGTTGGGTAATGAGACATCTGCAAGATTACAACCAAGTTTAGAGAGCACCAATGATTCATAGGTCAACACTGAACTACAAATATTCTCTTCTATTGCTAAGCAAAAAGGTCTGGAGAAGAACAGTTAAGTGTCCAGTGAATACCTAACTTGTTTACCCATAATAAACATTTTAGGTATTCAGACATTTTATGATTAATGATCATCAACCGCTCTGCTCTATAGAACATAAAAAAGCAAGGTACAAAATGAGAGTCAATGTAATCTCTTATACTTGGATACCAAGTTGCTTTGTTTCCCTCATTACTGTCCATCCTCAATGGACAAATGGTGAATGGGATTTTTTTTTCCTGGAAAGGAAAGGAATCTACATTCAGATGTTAGGTGTAATTATGTAAGATGCATAGGAAGGAAAGACAACTGTTGTGAGTTACTAAGTATCAACACAAAGGTGTTTCATCTGGCAATCATCAATAAATTTTGAGCAGCATTATTTGATTAGGAATAACGATGAAATTGCTAGTTGTCACTAGCAGGTTGTCATATGCAGCACAATAGATATTGTCAGTAACTGCCTATTCAAAATGGCATGAAACAATGATAAAGTGATATGGTCCTGTGTCTTATGGAAAATTCAGGGTATATGTAGTGTAAAGTCTCTGAAAAAAGATAGATAAATAAAAAAGATACTTTCCTGTGTTAGAATTATTAAAAATACTCAAGTGACTAAGAAATCTGCTGTTGTCTTTTTTCCAGATTTTGTTTTGTTTTATTTCCCAGTCTAGCCTGCCGTTCGGGTTTCCACTCAAAGTACTAACCAGATCTGATGCTGCTTAGTTTTTACAAGATCAACCATAATCTCATACATGCTCCCTCCCAGATTATGGATTATATGGCAACATATGGTCATGCATCCTATTTGAATTATTTGAGCACTTAATAGGAAAAGTTAAAGTTGTATGGATAAATATCAGGCGAGTTCACATTTTACCACTTTGTTACTGAAGATCAAAATTGTACTGTACTACACATTGTACTGTTTATTTATTTGAATTTCTTAGCTACCCAGCAAGGTAAATGAATTTGTATTTTAAAAACTCCACCTAATGAACACAGCCAATCCAATAGACTAGGTCTCTATATTGAAGGATATGGATGTTTCTGCAGGGGTGGGGTAGGGGGATTATTTAACACATCAACCTCCACTTGAAGTTAGAAGTTGTACACTCCAGGAAGACTTTTACCCTACTTCTTCTTTGGCAAGCTGGTTTAAAGAGAAAAAAAAATACTTTCTTTTCTGGTTCCTTTTATTTAATGGAATGATTCTACTTATAGCTAAAAGTATTTTTGAAAGAATAATTTACTTTTTGTTCTCCAGGCAAATTAGAGCTTTTCTTTCATTTGGGTTGTCTATACAAGATGCTTTTAAGCCACAGTCCCAGTGGTTTCCAGCCCTATCACCTAATAATTGACCATGACAGGAGCTATATATCCAGTGCCAGCGGGAAGAATGAATTGTATATGTCAGGCTCAATTACAAGGTGGAAGACCTAGCAAGAGAAAAGACTGAACTGATTAAAGCTTGATGTTGACAAGAGAGCTGACATATCAGAGTTATTTTCAAAAGATGCCCTCTCTGAATTTCTCCCAGATGCCTCAACAGTCAATATCCTGACCACTTTGTCTTTGCTTCACGTTGTCCATTCAGCTAGCATGCCATATATTGTTCCACTCAATAATTCTTGGCAAAATAAAATGCTCTTTGTCTTCAACCCAAACCTGTTTAAGAACGACAGACTTTTTTGTTGTTGTTTAAAAGACTGAAAAAAGATTCAAATAATTGAGTAACGTTTAGAGTAGCAGAATTAGTGGGGTGTTGGTAATGTTTGAAATTTTTTTTGAATTCTTAAACATCAGAATTTGCAACAAAACAACAACAAAAGTATATTGACAAATTGGGCAAGAGTGAATCAATTAACCTACTCATCATTTTGTACTGATTAAGGCTAATCCAAACATCTATATCTGAATAAAAGAATCGCCATGTGCGCTTTTTTTCCCATCCATGCCCAAAACCAATTTATATCATGCTAACTTCTCAAGCTGTTATGGTATAGAAATGACTGCTACGAATTTTCTTGTAACTTGAATCACAGTACAATTCAATCAAAGATGAGCTGAATACATGCAGCGGATGATTAATTATCTATTAACTAAGGTACTGGTAGTTATCACTACGGTAGAAGATTTATCAAGAATCATGAGTCCAGGTTTATTATGTTGGAATTACAATTCTTCAGGAGTTTCAGTTCTATTACCAGTGACTTAAACTAAGTAATAACAACAGTTCTTCTGTGAATTGTCACTGTTAATAACATGATTGCCAAAGCTTGTACTTTCTAAATTTAATTTCACTTTGATCTCACTCTTCCCTGTTCCCAGGAGAATTCAGACATGGCAGTTCTTGCCTCACATGTCGTTATGTCTTATATTTGCCCTGACTTCTTGACTCTACAATTCATTTTTCATCTAGAAAAAGCAGCCTGTACCAGAAGCTTGAATTTAGAATTGTAGTTTTTCAGATGTTCTGGAATTATAGCTATAGCTCACCACTGCAGGGCTGGTATAGAAGTTGAACTCAGCAATTTCTGGAGAATCACAAGTCCCCCAACTTCTTTCTCTTTTGTAGTGTCTTTTTTATTCAACATATAGAACAACAATCAATTGACCCAGAACTTTCCTATAATTTTCTTTTAATGGACATAGGAGCCATTTTTGTTTGTTTATTACAACAGATAGCGGTGTTTGTCTCCTTAACTGAATTCTATAACATTGAGTCAGACATCATTTGCTTAGGGAACCGTCTGCTTTGACTTTAAAACTATTCTTTGTGGCCTTTGCATAACATTATACCTGGTATATTTGGGTATCGAAACCCAATTTCTTTTTTTTTTTTACAAAATATTCTTTATTAATTTTCATTAAAAACACATACAAAAAGAAAAATAACAGACATATATAACATAACACAAACAAAACCAATGACAGAAAAAAGAAAACGAACAACCATAAAATATAATCTCTATATATAAAGCAGAGGTTGTAAGTTTGTATGTGCTCTATACAAACTTTTATTTGGAGCTGTACATTCGTGAATTTTACCACACACGTAGTTTTCCGTACGGAGAAGGTCCCTGTTGGGGTCACGAACCCCAAAACACCCCAGAACACCCCAAAAACGTGCCAAAGTGGACACTCGCAGTAGAACAGGACGAACTCTCTACTGGGCATGCTCAGATTTTCAAACAGCTCAGAATGCCCAACGGTTACAAGAACAGCAGCACCACAGC